>NTHP01000077.1:324162-338666 GCA_003416845.1 Oplegnathus fasciatus | reverse complement strand
AAAAAAAAAAAGAAAAAAAAGAAAACCCCCAGCAAGAACCTGTATTCAAAAACAAAACACAAGGCTCCAACATGGCTCAGTGGGTTACACAGTCAAGGGAGTCTATGTGGTGTGTGTGTGTGTGTAGTGTCTGAGTGTGTGTGTCCGGTGCGGGGCATTGGCCCTAGACAAAGTGCTCTGCCAGCTTTCTGCCCACTGGTCTTTTCATTGCTGATGGATGGGCCTTGTTCAGCACCATCTGGCTATAGGATATTTCACATTAATCATCACAAACACACACACACACACACACACACACACACACACACACACACACTTCTGTCTCTTAAACATACACACCCCAGATGATCACAATTGTCTGCATGTAAATGAACACAGAAGAAAACATCTACAACGCTGTTTAATATACAGAGGCAAAGTGAAAGAAAGGAAGACAGAGAAAGAAAGACAGAAACAAGAAAGAGAGAAAGACAACAGGAAAACAAACAAAGAAAAAAAATTCATCCTTATTGACAGCCCATTTTTGTTTGTGTTTTAGCAAGCCATTTTCCTCATTTGTGATTCAGAGCTAGCCACGGGAGATTAAGAAACAAGCTTTGTACAAAAAAAAAATTAAAAACATTGTTTCATTTGGTCCGTAGCCTGAAGCTATAGAGCAATAAAGCCTCACTAACTCACCATCCCCCCACCCTGACTCAGTCTTTATTAATGACCTTTTCATACCTATAGGAGGATATTAACAATAATGGCCATAAAGACACCAATTTCTCCCTTCTCTCTAAATTTGTGCTCTCTCTCCTTCTCTCTTTGTCTCTCTCCCTCACACACACACACACACACACACACACACACACACACACACACAGATGTGTTAGTAAACACATAATATCCTTACATAAACTGTAAGCTGAAAGGCCAGACACCCAAGGGAATTTAATGTAAAATGAGGGACATTATCAGACTTCATTTATTTCTATCTAACGGCTATATGGGCTTAATACAAGCTGATTTGCCTCAACATTTCCACGGTGTATGGACATGGGCAAGGACAGGCAGAACCGTGGTTGATCTGGGAGGAAGCATGCTTGACATTAGATTTATTATCATTAAATCATATCTCACGGCTATCTGGGTTTGTAATGCAAGGGGATTTATTTGCACATCTACACAATCTAAAGAAAAGGAATAAGACCTACAGGAACATGGCTGTAAGTTGAGCTGCATTGAAGATTTACAAGAAACTTGCTTGACATACATTTATGTATGAGGGCTATCAGATACCATATAATAGGACAGGATTACTTTTGACACATTTTATCCACAAAATAGAAAACAGGCAAGGTTATCAGTAAGTTAGTTGAAATTTTACTCTCCTGGGTTTTAAAAACACATATTATGTAGCAGTAATAAATGTGGCATATCAGAGCAGAGTAATCGTTTTTAACAGTACAATTTTACCATGCACTTAATGTGTAATTTATATGTCAATATAGCTGTTAACAATAATGTGCTTTACAGCATGAAAAAAAGCTGAATATAACGTGCCAAATACAAATGAAAAAAAATATTACTGCAAATTAACGTTGAAATTTGAAAGAAAAAATGTATTCGCTGTTTTTTATGACTAGATTTCTAATATTGTCTTTTAAGAGAGGGCATTTCAGAAGGTCTGGGGTTCTGACTGCGGCCATGTCTCATCTTTAGTCTTAACTTTGGAATTGACAGGGGCTTCATCCCCAAGGATCTCAAGCTGCACAGTGGCTCAGACTGAATTAAGAGGTCTAAGAACTGTTGAGACAATACCTTGCCTTTCAAGTGGTACTTCGGACAAAAACACTCACCCCCTGTATGCTAAATATTTTCACAATAAATTACAAAATATACAGCTAACATACACATACATACAGATGAACATTGAAGAAGTGGATTTTGCTGCAGGCGAAATTTAAGAAACTGTACCATGACAACTTGTTATGAAATATCTGTTTTAGGTGCCTCTATGCAAGTGTCTTTCAAGGGTTTTAGAAGTGAGTTGTAATGTGCAACACATTCAGCGACAAATTCTTTTTTGGCTTAACCTAAAAACGGACTATTTCTTGGACTTCGTGGGACATTCCAGGACATTTGCAGTCGCATAATTTAATTCTTTGAACAACCTAAACCTTCATGACTCAGTATATTCACAAAAAAGCTCACAAACCAGGGAGCACAAAATTGTGTAAAAGAACAAAGTGTTCAGTAATATTTGTGAGATGGAGAAGCTCAGCACACCAGGCTCAGTACACAGTTGGTTTCTAAATTCCTCCGAGAATCGTACTTGAGGAGAAAGCATGGTCACAAATACTAAGTATCTCATTAAGATGCAAACGTGTTAATGTATCATGAAGATATTCTCTGCTAACTTTGCTCAATTCACATTCTTTGTGTTAGGTGTATGCTTATGCACTCGCTTATGTGCATGTGTTCCATATGTTTTATTATTAGTGTGCCTGTATGTGTGTGTGTGTTTCAGTGTGTGGGAGGCAAAGATCCATGCCTGCCACAGTGAAAACGTGATCTCTCTTATATTCTTTTAATTAGTGTGTAACATATAACAGCAGCATGCTGGAGGTATAACCTCTGCAAAAAAACACACTTGGCCAAGCTAAAGCTTTGCTAAATGACACAGTGTGACACCTGCAAGGAAGGCTTCAATCACCAACATGTTCACAACATTCACTCCGCAGTAGCAGGCCGCTGCCTTCCTTGCATACTATTTTGCCTTATTTCACGTCATGGAAGGCAAGCAATCCCTACTGTTTACACCACTACTCAGACATTGGGCAGACATATCTGATAGACCATTCTTATTTACATGATGACAGCAAAAAAAAGCAAAGTGGGGAATATATTTGGCTGGGTGTAGCCATACACAAGGACCAATAATAGTCTAATATGTCAGAATGTAATTTTTCTTATTCATGACAGCAGAAAAACCTGATGACAGCTGTTGTCATGGGGTTGTCACTTTCAGAAGGACATCTTTATATAAGAACTCAGCACACAAACGCACTCACACACACACAGACACATTGTTGTCACAAGGGTCTCATCATCATAAGCATGCCTGAAGAGAGGCCTGTTCAGTCTGCTGTCAGATGTTAACCTCATAATGTATGAGCCCATACATACACAAATACAGGAATATACACATACACACACAGTTGAGGAGATTTATCTCTGACTTCAGAATTCAATCTCTCACACACACACTCACGCACACACACACACACTCTCACAATATAATCAGGAACAAACACTTTATCCTCATCCACTAAATTGCTGTCAAGAAGCATCCATCTTGAGAAGACAACAAATTCATCACAGCCATAAAGACAATATGGTTATGGTGACCTACAACTGCTTTTGATGTCAAGTGAAGGCTTCTGGTCCAGAGGTGAATGTGACTCTCCACATTAAGAAAAAGGCAGATAAAATAGTTCACTGCATTGCAAAGAAAAAATTAAAGACCAGCACATTTTAAAACCGCAACAGGCAGAGAGACAGAGACAGAAATACAAACCGGGAAAGTGATCCAAGAACAAAAGTTGAAAGATGTCTTACCTTGTGGTCATAAGGATTGTAAGAGTGGAAGAGTTGCGACAGCTCTTTAGTCCTCTGCTTCTTCTGTAGACAATAAAAAAAAAAGATACAATATAAATTGAAAGTTTAAAAGGCACTCATATAATGCATGTATAATACAGCTAAACAGACCAATGAAAAAGCCGGGGCTTGATTATCACTTAATTTAGATTTAATTGTAGATAGTGGAGAACATAGTTAGATAAAAAACCCATCATCTAGATGGGGAAAAATGTCCAACATTGTCCAAAAATGTCCACATATGGAGAGCTATATTAATGATTTAATACAAGCCCATTCATAGGTGTCTTTCTTGATTTGTTTTATTTGTAATATCGTTATATTGTAACGTGTATTGAACATTATAAAACATAATGAAATGTTTTCTGAAACTTATTGTAAAAGGGACAAATTAATCACCTGTCAATAACACTGATTAGGATTTAAACAAGATAAAACAAGACCAGGTCAAAACCTAGTATATGGCTGGACCGTGTATGGTTAATGTGCTATACTATGGCCAAATTGTTATAAGCATAGTCAGTGGTCATGTCTATAAAGTGAATTCCTGGATATGAAATGTTCATCTGCAATTTTCTGTAGTGGTCCCAGTAATACTTGTTGTTAAAGTGTACTGACGTAGCATATCACATGACATGGCTACGTTTGAGTGAAAAAATGTTATTAATGCAGTTGCAAGAACAAAACTTTCCACTCATATCTTAAGTTGTGTATGTTTGATTTGAAAGAGAACTTATTCTAACTCGAATTATAAGTATTCCTGCTCTTTCATTTGCTTCTATCTGCGGGATGTCTATCATTCTTCTGACTCATTCTGTCTTGAGTGTTTTGTCAGAGTGGTTGTTATTTGGGGTGTTTAACGGTGCACTCTCCCTCACCTCGGCATATGGAGAGCTATTTTCTCTCCTACTCTACTCTGTGCTGCACTGTTACAGTGCGTAACCATCATCTCCGCTTCTCACAGCAGCAGGTTTTATCTTGTTTTCAAAGTTTCATTCCCTCATGGTGAATATCAGGTATTGTGCCATCTGTGCACATATGTACTGTGATGCACTTGCGCTGTAACGCATTGAGAGAGTGTGGACTGGTTACTGTTTCACGTGAAGTGGGTGTGCGTTTGTGCTTGCGGGTACCGGATGGACCCAGTGAGGCATGGACCACATCCCCCTTCACCCTTATCCCACTAGCGATAGCCTTAGAGGGCGAAGCCTGTGCGAAATAGACCGTCAGTTACATACTGTAACTCCGGTTCTTTTAACTAGCTGAAGAAAAAGCTGGCTGGGAGCTGATTGTCCGGTCTCAGTTCAAGTTATGCACGTCAAGGTGAGACCCACATAAACCAACTAGCGGTAGCTTTAGAGGGGTGGGCCTGTACTTGTAGTGTTATGGTACGTAACTAACGTTCCCGCCTATTAATTTTGAAAGCGCAATGGCCAATGAGGAAACTCCAACACTTGGTCGACCAATCGTGCAACTTCATAACTCACTCACTCACTCAGTGACAGACTTTCACATTTATAGGGCTGGCCCTCTGTGGCCCAGCCAAAAATGATTTATAGTATAAATACAGACAAATAGTACAGTTTCACTGTTAACTTATTGGGTCACTTAAACAGAAGGGAAAAATCACCATGGCTAAGAACAACGCCTACAGTAATTAATTAAATCTATAAAATATGGAATGAATAGAGGGGAAAGAAATACATTTATTTGCCCACCAGCTGTGGCAGAAAATATTTCTCATTTTCTCATTCTATTCCCGCTCAAAGTCTGGTCTTAACCTTGCATGTCCTTAATGTGTAATGAGATGCACGAGCTGGAGACATGACTGTTTGATGTGTGGCAGTTGTTAATGCAATCAGTTACATGAGGCCGACGCAGTTACAAAGAGTGCTAATTAGCTCGCTGATTAGGCCATGTCTGGCTAAGGGGGAAGGATATATGTATATGTAGCTAAAGGGAGTATGCATTCATTGCCACGCTCTCTCTTCTTCCCTCCCTCTGTCTTTTTCAGTGTACGTACAGTGCTGGATTCAATGTCCTTAGGCCAGACTTATACATATACAGACAACCTACAAGTCGCTCTGCTATCACACAGAGGCATCATTATAGCGTGACAGACAAATGCAACTTCAGGATAGGCAAAGGCAGCTTGAGGATGTGGGAGAAAGATGGATGGGCACAGAGTTGGACAAAAAATGTATTAATACGTACAGTATGTGTGGTCAAGTTGACAAAGATGGACAGTTTTAAAAGTTAGCATGAAATTACATGACAGGCTGTGCTAATGTCCTTGAAGGGAAGAGTGTAAAGGCCAAGGTAAAGTGCCTAACAAAGTGACCGAAGCAGTGGAAAAGAGAAGATATGGGGAAAAAGTAAATGTAGCAAAGATGAGGGAGGGAAGTAGGTGAAATAAAGGTATTAGGGTAGAAGTGTTTAAAGGTGGCAATTGTACTCCTTGTCCTCAGCCAACTACCGTTTTGACTATGTCGTTCTCTGTCTCTAGTGAGGCCCATCCTTTCATCACTGCACCTTTCGTCGCTCCTTGCCCTACTCTCTATCCCTTCTATCTGTGTATACCTTCACTTCTTTTTCTTTCCCATGCTCCATTTCTACCCATCTCTTACTCATTCTCTGTCCACCCAGGACTCTTGTGATCCATACAATCCTGTAATCATTGGCCCTGTCCTTCTACCATCCTCTCATTCATGTTTTTGCCTGATTCCCTCTTGCTCTCTCTGCCAAAGGGCTCTCCAGAATCTCCAAATCCTCTTTTCTCTCGTTTTCTTTGCCTTTCCATGTATCCCTCAGTGCTCTACCTCTCCCTCGCTCCCTGTGTTTTTCTCCAGTGAAGGAATACTCATACTAATCATTCTGTCTCCACTCTCTCACCCATCCTCCCCCTTACAAGTCTGTCCCTCCACAATCTCTCTCACTCTGTCTCTCTCTGCCTGGAGCACCTTAGGTGAGAGCAATTCTCTCATCATTTCTCCTCAGCACCATTCTCTCTCCACCTTCCATCCCGTCATCACTCTCACCATCACTCTGTATTCGGTGATGCTCAACTGTGAGTGTGTGTATGTAACTGTAAGACAGATGTAATCACAGGTAAGGATTTCTCAACCCCCAATGAGCTCCCAGCAGAATGTATCCAGTTCAATAGTACACACACCTAAAAAAAACACAGCACAGACACACACACCAACACATGCTCACATATTGACTTACACAAACACACTGTACTCTCAAAATGGACAAAGGAAAACAGAACATGAAAACAGAAAGAAAGGAGTCAAAAGGAGACAGAGAGAACAAAACAGATTTAAGAGGAAAAAAAGAAGAATACTGAGAGAAAGAGAGATTGATTTCTTATCTCCTGCCATCACAGGAATTAATAAAGGGAAAACTTCATCTCATTATTACTTGGAATCCTAAAGTCTTGTAGGTTTCTAAGGTAATGTTGCTACTTACATGGAGGTTAGGAGGTGGACATTTGTGATAGTGAGATCCTCAGTTTAAATCCCTAGACTAGTGTGGAAAAAGCTGGCTGAGGGGAAGCGAATGAGAAATGTTCTCATTATCCCACAACAGCTGCTGTCGGGGTGCTCTTGAGCAAAAACTACACCACAAGTTGCACCTGTGGAACTAATCAGTAGCCATTAGCAGAAGCCTGCACTGGGGAAGTGGAGATGAGTAAACTTTGCTAATATGGAGCAAGATGAGGTTGAAATTGACCATGCATGCTCTGTAAAGGTGCTGTACCGTACCCACTGAGACTTGAGTATAACTGATGTAAACAACCATCAATGAAAAGACACGCAGACTTTATTAAACTCTGCACCTTCATTGTGCCAGGCAAGATTTGTCAAGCTGGATTACAGTAGTTTAAACTATACAAATAAATACTTTGATGTCTTTACTTACATAGAATTGGTCAATACACCTATCTCTTTCCATATAATATTTCCATAAAAATCCTACTTGATTAAAACACAAAAGAATTGTATATTGTGAAAATACAACCGCAACCTGCTTCTAATATGACCTGAAATCTCTATAAAAAACAGTGCAGCATTTACATAATCTAAGACCACCTTGTTAAATGTCAATGGTCCAGGTGGTCATGCTGTCTCACAGCAAGTCAGTGTTTCCTTTCCTATTTCATTGGGTCTTTAATTCTAAGAGCTCTATTAGTGTGCTGCACACTAATGTGTCTGCATACAGGTATGTGGGTGTGCACACACACGCATCTGTGGTCCATCAACCAGAGAAGTTAATCTAGCATGCCACTGAGGTTGTGTTAGTGACAACCCAGCAATGCACAGCCACTGTGTGTGTGTGTGTGTGTGTGTCTGTGGACCTGTCACTGTGGAGATGATGAACGATGGTTGTTACTATTACGTCCATCTGTTGTTGCCGCCAGAGACGGATGCTGCGTCTAACGGGAAGTGACATTACATGCATGTATACACTTGTACTCATACACAGACTCCAAACACATGCAGGAGTGGTGTAGACAGGAGCACACACTCTGCTGCAAATAACACACAAAAACTTACACACTTCATAAAAACACTGCTGTTCTATATAAAAATATTTTATATCAAGTAGGAATATCTGCACAATGCTGTCAAGCTCTGAGGCAAAATATGCAATTCTTGAGTGCAATCAACCTGACTAAGCTATGATTTCTTGATAGTTAATGACACTACCTTAACAGATATAATATTAAATTACAAGAAAATAATTGTCTTCAGACATTTTAGTCAAAATCACCAGCAACTAAAGACCAAAAGACAAAAAAGAAATCTAAAGCTCTCATGCACTCATCAAGTGATTGAAGTTATACTCAAAACTCATATAAGATGTTTTTGTTTGTACATTTAATTATATGTGCATGTTGTAGCTGCATGCTCTACGTTTGTTATCAGTTCCGTGAGATGTCAACTCCAAACACCCTCTCACATGGGATGCATGTATTTTATGTGTGCATGCCAACACAACCAGCAAGGTACTGTTCTTGGTTTAGTATTTGTGTCGTCAGAGAAAATACTTATTGCATGACTCCCTGACACAAGGTGGGAGAAATGTGTATGTGTTCCTGTGTGTCTATATGAGCAAGTACATGTATGTCAGTATACCCGAGTGCGAGTGTGTCGTGGGGCAAGGTGACAGTGATCTTGCCTTAGCCTGTATGAGCTTCTGGCTCACCAGTATGTCCCTGTTTGTCTTTCCCTAATGACAGACAGATGTTAGTGCTATAGAGCCTATACACCCACAGCGTGTGTGTGTTATATTACTCCAAGAAAAACCTTGGGCATAATCTGTGTGTGGTTGTGTCTGTGTGTGTGAAGGATTAACACTTCCTAAAGCATCACAACGAGAGTGGTCACAATGGTGATGCTCTGTATGTGTGACCTCTCTCTCTCTACAGAGGTCACTACACATAACATGTTACAGCTATGTTGCTTGTCATCTGCTGCATATTCTGTTAACTAAGGTGTACACAAGGCATATAATGTTAATTGTTAATACAGAAAGAGAAAGAAATAACATTTGATTTTGCTTCCCTAATCAAGCTCATGCAATGTGATATGCTAAATATGATCATGCGTGTCTGTGAGCAAACTTAAAGTGATTTCCTCATGTCATTAAGACACATATTCAGGTCAGTAAACCAGTTATATAGAGTGGCTACAATCATTATAAATCTCAACAACTGTGTAGAATGAAACTTTGTTTCAGTTGAGTGCCCTTGTTGAAAAATCTTTTGTCTACTGAGCCAGTATCTGATAGAGCAAAGTTATAATATTGGACAAAATGTAAGATTATCTTTAAAATTCACTTGTTTTTATTTTCATGTCAACGCTGGAAAACCATCATTATTACCATTACAACAGTTTTTTAATATTCTCTAAAGTGTAGTAAGGTGTTCGAATGGTATTAGCAAGCATACACGTAAGTATCCATTCTGGAAATACTGTATGCTCTCAGTCGTGCCTTTATGTTTTAAAACCGTTCTTTTAGATTTCTATTTAAGTAATCACCATTCTTATTTATGATTTGTTCATCACTATTATCTTTCTGCAGCATCAACAAAATTCCCCATCAGGGATCAATAAAGTTCCTCTTTTATAAAATCTACACTGTGTGTTGCTTTTTTATACCTACTGGATGATGACTATTTTTCACACCCTGCAGAACATTGTTATTCTTAGTCCCTCCAGCTAGTTAAAACTCAAGAATGAACAGATACTGATGACCTATTCAGGTAAAGCAAATGCATTTGAATGTAGCAAGCAAAAACTGTGATCATTAAAATGCAATGTGTTACTCCTTATTAGTGGACTAGGTCCTCATTAATCAACTTCAGGCCTACCTAGCCCCAGACAGCAACTTAACCATTAACTCAACCTTAATACCTGTTAGACTGCCTTTAGTCAAGTGTTATTATCTCCCTTGATATGTGTGTGAGAGAATAAGTGTCTGCATTTGAGACAGAGAGGGAAAAAGCATGCATGTTGTGTGTTTGTGTGTGTCCAGGCATAGATAAATGATAGTGAAGCTAGGAGATGGAGCTACTAGTGGCTGGCCAGCTGTTTCACTTTGACAGCTGCCACACTGGTGCCTTGTGGGTAATGGAGTTCTTAACCAATTACAACCTAGGGAAATTAAAAACACGGTCCCACTAGCACAACTAATCTCCTTCTCTATCACTTTTTTTTCTCTTTCTCTCCTGCAGCTGCTCATTCTCAACTCTTCCTTGCATACCAATAGACATCCCAACACACACATATACACACACCCTCCACTCAGCAAGTCCATTTATCAAGGCTAAGTTCTAGTCACCTGGGGATGATTATGGAGATCCAAGCTAATAGCATTCACATCCCTTTATTCTCAACATGCTCCCTTCTCTACCTCCATCCCTCCATCCCTGTGGTCTCCTATTCTTTCCATCTGCCTCTGCTCTCATCTCCATCCTGGATTCTCTCATATATCATCTATTACAAAAGGTAATAAGTTAGACCTACAGATACCTCAAAACACCTGGACCAAATTGCAGCTGGACCCTCTCAGCTCCATGTGTTTTCTCTGCTTCACTCACTGACTTACTGAGAGAAATCTGTCTGTGTGTTTTTCTATTCAAATATGTGTTTTTGTCATAGCTGGAAATCAGACTGCTGAAGCAAAACCACATTTCTTAATGTAACATCGAAATAAAAATGTTAGTGTTATCAATTTAACCAACTTGGGAACACTAACTGACTTACGAGAAGAGTCTGCTCTTAATTGTCACTTACTTGTTACTATATTTTCAGTCATTTTCTGCGTTTGTCCAAAGCAATATACTGTACTAATAATGTCACAGAATAATGTTCAGTTGCCTGACCTTAATCTACAAGGAGCCAGTATTACTAAAATTAGTCTGACTGGCCTGATAATATTCTGGAGAGCACTGTAGCTACTGAGAAAGCCCCCTCCCTGCAAAATAAAGAAAATAGATTTTTACTTTTTTCTCTCATTTTCAATGGGTTTTCCACTACCAGAAAACTAGACAATTTTGCAAGGCATGTGGGGAATCTTTCTCAAACCAACTTCCTTCAATCCTCATTATCTATCCCTGCCCATTACCCTAAACACACACGCTCTTACACAATTAAATACTTGTGACAGAGTGTGACTCTTTGTATTCTGGAGAATGGGGTGTATTGACAGTTTAATTAACCAGCTCATCATACAGAATGTCAACTGGTGTCAAGACACTAGATACTGTGGACATGCCTAACCACTTCCTACCAAATGCCTACCTCTAGACATGTTCCAATGGTGCAATGACCTACGCCTGCTTTTAAGTCCAAAACCACCTTAGATCCAAATTGAGGAACACTAAATCACTGAAAACAGTGTGTCGGTACTATAATCACAATGAAAGAGATCTGCCTTTCCTCCTGTTAATAGTGGTGCTGGAAAAGGCTGTTATGTCATGTCTGCATCCCATACTGATAAGAAAAGGAAATATCTGCACTTGCTTTTAAAGGGCAGATTGTGATATTTGTTTGGTTAATGTAAACCATAGACATTGACTACCAGCTTCACTACAGCCAAATGGTGAGATTGACTTCCTCATAACCAGCTGCCACATTTAGTAGGTGAGCACTCATAGTGGCCAATTACATTTCTGAGAGGGGTGGTGCCCCTTCAGGTCCCACAATGGGCATGTCCCTGTAGCTTTTCCTTTCTGTCTCACTTTAATTCCTCCATCCATCTCCCTTTCCCTTTTGCTTTTCTTCCTATTCTCCCTCCTTCTGTACCTTCTCTCCCTCTCTCTCTCTCAGGCCTCCCTCTGTCTCCACTTCCTACTCCATCTAGTTCTTCATCCATCCCTCCTGTGGCTATTCAACACAGTTGTGTTCCAGACAAACCATCTGGTGCACTTTATTAATGACTGACCCTACATGGCCTAGACGTCGCCTAGCTGCCACCACTCGCTGTGTGTGTGTGTGTGTCTGTATGTCTGTGCATGTGTATGTGTATGTGTGTAAGAACAGGTGCATGCTGACTGATGATGTGATGTTGTGTGCAGCTTTAACCACCGAAGCAGGTGTACTGGTTACAGGGACCCTAACACATTATTCTGACTCTCTCTCTCTCTCACCTTTTACTTTTCTCTGTCAGCCACAAATATCCTCACAATTAACTTAAATTTAAACATTTAGATGACAGAGATCTTATTTTCTACAGTTTGAAAAAAACAAACAATTGCTCAAGTGAAGCAAGCCGCCACTTTGTTGCCTGTACAGTTCAGACAATTTACAATGCCCTTCACGATGCTTAATCTGCGATTTAGCACAAACCTCATAGTCATTAAATAAACAATAAAACCAGGTATCAAAATAACTTTATATGTAAAAAAAAAAAGGCTAATTTGTCAATACAAGATTTCCACAGGAACCAGTAATATGCCACAGTCAGACTATCAGAGAGCTGCCTGTGGAATAAAGTCTTGGATAGATGCATGCTGACATCCAACCGCTGACAATAAAAGTCGGATGAGACAGATGGAGGAGAAAGAAAGGAGAGGGGGAAAAAGATAAGAAGAGAAGCAGTGATGTGCTTGTCTGGGGATTGATCCCTCTAAGACACACTCAGCTTCTCCTCAGAGAATGAAGAGAGATAGGAGGGAGGAGGGAAAAAGAGAATGACTTATGAAGACACTCCACTTGAAAGAGATGTGTCAACACTTTGATGGTAAAGAGTGAGAGAGTGCAAATGCAAGCAGGGATAGAACATATAGTATAGCGTACAGCATAATGTAGGAGGTCAAACTAAAGATAAAAGGTCGAAGAAAAACATTTCAGTCTCGAGCATAAGTAGCATGTGTCCGTGGTGGAGATTCAATAATGTGAAAACTGTTGCATTTTGTTGCATACAAATGTTTTTCAACATCTTTAGGAATGGGATGCTCGTATTTAGATAACATGATACAATAGTAAATGTGGATGTAAGTAGGAAACTAAGAATGGGCCTACTATGAGTAGATTGGCCAGTGGAAAAGTACCAAACTTAGTGCTAAACAAGTAGTAATTCTTTCTGCTTATTAAGCAGAATTAAATAAACAAGGGACAGAACTTCATTTGACTTCAAATATGCATGTATAATGCATATATGTGCATCTGTCCATGGTAAAAGATGAGCATAATGAACATAATGAGCATAAAGTACTTGTAAAGTCACACTGCAGGGGCTATAGAGAGTAACAATGTTCATAAGCAACACTGTTGTTCATTTACATTTTACAATTATATTGTAGAGGACTGTGGCTCTGCCAAACAATGATGTAGCTCAGAAACCTATGAGGCAAAAGGTCAAGAAACTGCTGGGGCTACTGATGGTGATGTGTTTCTCTCGCTGTCCCTCTTGCCTCCTTTCTCTCTTACACACACCTTTTCTGACAATTATGGCTTCATTAGTTGCTATTTGTTTCATTTAGCAGCAAATTAAGAGAGAGTGAGAGAGTATCTGTCAGGAGTTGTGTAGTTATACAGAGAACAATAAGAGGTCAAAATGATGCAGCAACCACCATGAGACAATGGCCCTCATTAATGAAATGAACGTACGACAGAAAACTGGGCGTACGGTCATTTCCACACAAAGCTCGGCATTTATCAATATGGACGTGAGCGGAGGCAACGATCAAATCTCACGTCAAGTCTCAACTCGTGTACGCAAGTTTTCGAGTGAGTGTGGACTTGTGGCGCAGCGTAGTAAATCTGTCGGAGGATTGTTAAGACCATTCTGACTGGCATCTAAGCATATGCAGACGTGTATTCATCATTTAAAAATATGTAGCCTGTGGCAAAATAACAACTTTGTAAAGGCATCAACTATGTGTCACATATCCCTAACATAAATAAGTATTTTCAAATTGTTTGCAATTTACGGGGTTAACAGTTTTTGATATAAGATTAATTTATAGACTACATATCACGGATGTATAAATTAAATATTCAAACCTCAGCTGGAGTTTGATTGACTGCGGCAACGCTGTTGACTGCAACAGTGATTTCATTCCATACAGCATTCTTCTGACTTCCTTTGATTCCACTTTTCAGGCTGCCAAATAAAACTAGTTGGCTTAATTGAACTTGTGACGTCAGCGTTTCTATCTCCAGGTCGGTTCTATCTCCTCTTTTTGGCCGGATTACGTTTCTCTCTGTCGTAAACTCAAGGGGTGAGGCGTGTAAACAGAGAATATATAGGGGCGTGATATTTAAATGACAATTGTTTTCAGCCGCCACATTTATCAACGCCCGATCATTCTTACACTGGGATTGGCGAGATACGAACATTTCATGAAT
>NTHP01000077.1:304790-324140 GCA_003416845.1 Oplegnathus fasciatus | reverse complement strand
ACACGTGAACCCTGTCGTAAGATGATTTCTGCACTCGGATCTGCGCTGGTTTCTACGCTAGATTGATAAATGAGGGCCAATGTGTTGTCTACTCTACTGATGGTCTTGCATTGAAGTCGAGGGAAAAATTGCAGCTTTAAGACTCCTATGTTTTGGGGCATGTTGGCTTGACTGACAGATGTCTTAGCCAGTTGCCAACTCAGTCCCGCCCAGGTGTTCTCCACTTTAAACAAATTTAGATTTTCTGGTCCCAGTTAACTGTCAGCAGCAAATGTTTAACTCAAATGCAGGCTTTAACATTTAAACATTCACACATTAACACTGTTTACTTTCATACAGTATGTGCACCGTATGTGTCTGTCTGAAAGGGACAGTGAGACATTGTAACTCTCGCGCACTGCCCCCCACACGTCTTTCAGGATGAGTAATATTAAAATTCAAACAGAAGTCATGACAGAACTGGAACAGGCTTTTGCATTTTTCAGATGACAGGAGGCCGGCTTGCGTTCCCTCAATACACACACATGCAAGTTTGTGTGTGCACTTACTGTACAGTATATGCACACACAAACAGCACATTCACACATGCACGCAGTGTAAGTACGAATATCTTTATCTACAATAACTATGTATTGTAGGTAAAGTATCAGGCTTTTACATGTCTGATGCGAAAGAGGAAACATCTTGCTGAAGCAAACACAGAAACCAGGAGAAAGGGAGCCAGAAGTCACTAGCCATGTGTGCATGTATATACTGTGTCTGGATAACATTGCTGTTAACAGGTCATGTTTTCTACTTAGCTGCAAATAGCATTTTGTGAGATAAGAACACATAATCCAGAATCCTGCAATAAAGGTACTAAAGTCATTGTCTGTTTAAGGTCTTGTGCTGGTAAACATACTGTATTTTGTACATTGTGTGTATAGGTACAGTGAATTGTGCTACCAATGTGGCCACATCTCTGTCACTTTCACACATGAGCAGACAAATTTAGTCCAGATCAGATATGTCAAATGACTGCTAGTAAAGAAGTCTCCATCTCCTTGATGACACTCACCACATTTGCTGGTACTTGCTCCATCTTGGCAGCCGGTGTACCGGGCCTGGGGTAGAACTGGTTGATGAAGAGACTGGGGAATCGGTAGAGTTTCACCAAGTCTACTGTCTCTTGGAAGTCTTCCTCCGTCTCACCAGGAAAACCGCAGATTATATCTGTAGCAATGGTTACACCTGGGACCCTAAAAAAGAGACAGAGAGAGCCTTTTAGGCCATACTATATCAAAGGTTTTTGTTATTTCCTGGTTGTAAAATATTTGTTAAAAACAACTGGCGTTGAGGTGCCCCTTAGAAAGGCACTTAACTTCTGCTTAACTTCTGGTGTTGCAAGGGAATAGTAAGCACGATACTTTGACCCTCTCTGGATGAAAGTTAACATTAAAACAAAACAATGCCATCAGAGAGAACAACTGTGAAGCCAATATACAGCATTTGGTTCTGCACCAGTTCGATCTGTTGGTGCCTATGTCCCGTGGTATTGTTATGTAGCTTTCACTTTGGTTATTCATTATTCAGTCATCGTGGAGAGCAATATTCTTTATTCCAGAGGAATCTCTTGGGGAAAACAAATCATAAAAATGACAAATTAACAACATACACAATACAATTTCTGTCTAACATTTATAAACCTCCAACTACAACTAGATCAATTATCTAAAATTACTCTGAAGTTTGTGATTAACAGACATTTTCCCACTGTCCCACGTGACTTTGAAAAACGATGTGAAGTACCATAGCATTAAAAAAGGATAAAGCCTTTCCCCATGGACTCATTCAGCCAATCAAACCCTGATTAGCAAACTCTGTTGCCAATCATTAGCTATTGATTATTGACCCGCTGGGTGATTGGATTAATCGCAGCCAGTAGGGTGTGGGAATAGATGTATTGATTAGTTCTTTTTTGATTGTATTGACAGCAGTTGGACAGCTTGTAAAAGAACTCCAAGGCTAAGTCATCATTGTCTGTCAGAAAACCATGTATCTCTAGAGTACATACTTGACTTCCCCATTGTATGCTGTTTTGACATGTTGGCATACAGTTTCAATGATGCGGCTTGATCCCAGAGGCATTTAACATCATCTCTGATAGCTATAGTAGCTGTAAATTACCATAAAGGGCTAAATTAGCAATATGAGAATCCTACAGGAAACATAATTCATAACATTATTCTGAGCAGCAGTGTCCAAATTATTTGTGACAAGCTGGCTTTCCAATTGCCTGGTTTTTTCTTTTTGAGGATACAGTTATTTGCTAGAGTGGCCTTTTTTCTCCTTAAAGTCAGACTGGAAATGGTATCCAATACAGAAATAATTGGAAATCATTCTTAATACAAGCAAGCCAAGCCATTGATTAAAAGCGTTCTAACATCAAACATCGAGATGTAGTGGAACAGGCGAGACACTGGAGCCTCTTAATGTAATGTGTAATGTGTTATATGGCAAGCAGTCTGCTGTAAGAACCCAGGATGTCATTAGTAACAGACAGCTGAACAGATTTCCCCTGAAAAATCTTTGGTTGGAATGGAAGAGGAAGACCACAGTGACTGCGTAAACTATCAATCACCAGTAATTCTGGCTTGCTCCTTTCTATTCACTCCTTTATTTTATCTTTATTCTTATCACTCTCTCTCCTACTTTCTGCACTAATTTTTAAACCAGCACCTCACCCCTGATGTCGTAATTCCTTAACTGTATATGCTGCCTGTTTGTCTCGTTAAGACGTTTGTACAAGAAACAAACACACATATAAGAATATGTGACAGACCGACAAAGAGAAAGACAGCTCAACAATACATTAAGAAAAGAGTGGAAAAGACATTTTCTCTGCGATCGACAACATGATGCATCTTTAATCACATTAACTTCCTGCATCTGCAACCCCATGATAACCTCTGACCTATTGATGAGTTCCAATTGGCTGATGGTCATTAATATTAACCAATGCCCTGCAGGCACAGGCATCCTTGACCTCTCAGATCTGCCTGACAACTACCCTATGGAAAAGTAAAACTAAATAAATTAAAAACAAAAATCTGGGCATGGAATGGATGAATAAATGAATAATTTTGTATTTGTAAATAATTTCGTAAGCAGTGGTTCTAAACCCCCTGAGTATTCAACACAAAATACATGGTTTTAAGCCTTTATTTTGTTAGGTAAACAAAGGACTATTTGCAGCCTGTAGGCTTTCTACAATAATTAATCAAGTAAAGCGTTCTGAAAATGGGAAGATATAGTTCAATCTTTGGAGCCATGGTTCCCCACTATGCCAGTGTGTACCCACATTATGGTCATTAGTAAGTAACTCTTTTTGTAGGCGTGCAGGTTTTGTGCAGCCTATGGGATCTAATCACAAAAAGTATTCTTCTCCTACAGGGATAAAATAAAGGTTTGTTTTTTATTGCTATTTAATGTTTCCGTCACAGGTGTATAAAATATCTATAATGTGCTCCCCAAAGCTATTTCATTAATGACAGTGGGAGGGAAGGTAAATAAAATTAGCAATGAGAACAAACAAGCAAATTTTTCTATGGCTTAAATAGATAAGTGTGTCTCCCCAAGGCTTCTATATCCAATTTGCTATCCCTTTGGTGGTAGTGGTGGTGAGGAGGTATGTACTGTAGGTAGCCAGTGTGTCTTTTTCATTTTTTTTAGCAGTGCTAAGAAAATTTACACCATTGCTGGAAAAAACTGTGCAATTCAGGCCAGGGGTGCAAAGCAACACATGGAGATCGAATACTGAGAGAAAGAGCAAGGAGAGAGACTGGTGTGAACTGGCTTTTGTGGATTTTCCTAAGGTGGAGGCTGAGAGAGGAAAAAAATATGCGCGCACACTGTCATTTTGACACCTCTGTCTCTCCCAGATGTAAGGGTGATGGAGGTGTGATCTGTGATACTAATGAACAAGAACCACACTGATACTCTCCTTGTTAAAATGAGAAAGAAGAAATGTATCTTGTTATTGTTCACCTTTCAAAAAAAGAGTGTGTGGGAAACAGAGAGAGGCAAAGATACAGAGACAGAAAGACGACAGATTAGGTGTCAGTTCAACTTGCTTTCAATTAAACCGATGCAGGAAGAGGGCTATTTTTAAAATTTCAAAACTGAAAAACAGGTTCTTATGTCTAACCTGTAATGAACTTTTGTCACAAAGCACTGGACATAATTTTAACAGTGGATGAGATTCCGTTGCCCCAACAAGCCCATCACTTTTATGTCCATCCATCCTATTTTGCATCACATTTCTAAAAAAAAGCTCTCAAACATATTGACGGTTCCTATCCAATGTTAAGTAGAGCTCAAATAGAGTTTTGACTGCAACTGTTGGAAAAATAAGTAAGATATATGCAAGTTGTAAAAGAGAGAGATTGGTTATTCAAACAATAAACCGAGAGAACTGGATGCAGAGTGACAAAAAGCACTGACAGAGCAAGATGAATGTCTTTGGTGTGTGGAAAGGAGATAAACAGACAGAGCACAACAGGATCTATGAAACGAGACATTATCTGGTATGTCAGGCCTGGATAAAGAGTTAACAATGATTAGTATTGATAAGAGAATGATATCAGAGAAAGTATTATTTACCAGAAAACAAAATGAAAAGAAAAAGTTATATGCTGTATGATGCAGAGAGTATGACGCAGAGAGCATCATACAGCACTTGGAGTAGAGACGAAGAAGAAAAATACTAAGAGTAGGAATTAATGCAAAGACTCATGTTGAATATAAAGTAAAAAGAAAGAGGGACATCATAGTTTATCAAGTTTCATCAGAATAAAAAAGCACAAAACATTAAGGCACTAACATTATGAGACACTGTGTGATAAACACGTATACTTGAGGCTCAACATTTTATACCAGGCAGCAGTTAAATGAAGAATATAAATCACATTCCCAAATGCTCATCACCCTTATTGCCCCTCTAAATGCATACTAAATGTCTGTTTATAGAGGCTACATTTAATTAGTTCTCTGTTTGACAATGTCTGAGACTATGAATGATCTGTTATAATGGAAAGTAAACTAATACCCTGTGAATGTGTTATGTACACATCTGTATGATGAGAGAAAGAAGGAGGATGGACCAATTTTTATCAACAGCTAGCAGTCAGTCGCTGACTAATGCTGAAGCTACTTCAGAATAAAAAGACAATACAGCCCCTGAAACCCCTAAATCAAAAGAGATAATAGTGCAGGAAAATAGGTGTGTGTTTGTGTGTGTGCTTTGTTCCTGTCATTTCTCCTCCTCCCCATGAAGGCAAAGAGACCACATCCCTGAAGACAGTAGCCTCCATTAGCCATAGTGAGTTAGCATTTACACAAGAAGAATATGTTCATAGGAGACTAAAGTCTTTTAATTAAAAGTCAAGATAAGCACACAGTCCCCCATCTGCCTCAATGAGCTGAATTAAGCTTCATAAAACATACCATTGTCTTCAGCACAATTATTATCAACGCTTTGTTTGCTGAGGTCCTCATACGTGCATACATGTGTGTATGAGTTTCCATATACATACAGCCATCCTCTTCATCATATATTCAAAATATGTGCATGTGTATGCGAGCGTGTTTGCACAACAGATGCCTGCGAGGGGCCCCGTGATAAGATGAAGGCGAGACCACTGGGACAGAAGAACCCTGAAAAAACGACAGCGAGGAAAAAAAAGAAGAGTGTGGCATGGAGGTGTAGAGAGGAAGGTGATGGGTAGAGGGATGGAAGGATGAGAGTGGAAGAAAGACAATCTGGGAAAGTAAATATTTATCTATTCATCTGTCGGAAAGAGACCATGCTACCCATCTGTGCTGCAGTGGCGTGTGTGTGTGTGTTCTCTGAAATGATAATGTGTGGCACACTGGGGCCGCTGTAGCATAGGAAACGGACAGTGAAGGGAGAGAGAAACATGGCGATCAGGAGAGGGAGAAAGAGATGAGGATGGGAAAGAGATGGACTGTGGGGAGATGCATTGTCAAATGTAGAAAGTTTGGAAAGTCTGTCTGGAGGAAACTCAACTCGTACGTGTAATCTGACGGCTTTACTATAAAGTGAGTGCGTGCAGGAGAGAGAGAGCAGCAGCTGGGGTGAGAGTGAAAACTAATTCTACAAGGACTGAAGTTTGAAGATTACAGAACCACAACATATTGTGTGAAAATTATGTTGAAGTCAGACAAAATCAGTGCTTATGTGAGAATGAGCAGTGGGGTTTCCGCCATGGATGTTAAGTTCTCATATGAGCCATCTGTCCACGCCAGTACTCTTTAAAATTCATCTACTGATACCACAAAAGGTTGAAACGAGTTACATCATCTCTTTGACCTTACAATCTAATTCATAAATCCACTGATGTATTTTGACACCTTAACACTGCCTATCTACAGTGCATTAATCTGTGTCAATGTTACTATGTCTCCCTGTCAGTAAATTGTAAAACGAAAATCATAAACTCATACTTGACAGTTACAAGTATGTTATCCACATAACGTACGTACAACACATAACAACATAGTTACTCTAGTTACATTGTTGAACAAAAAGCACATTTTTAATAATCAAAACAATTCCCTCTGTGAATTGTGCAGTAGCACAAAGTGGTTTCGGCAATAGTTAGACAGTACATTTCTTCAAAATGCTGCCAATGAGTCAGGGGCCACATACTTAAAATACTTGTTTGAAAAATGAAATGGCTTTAAAAACTCAGAAATTATCTATACAACAGATGTCTTGCAAAATGAACTTGACCTGTAAGAGTCTTGGAAATATTCTTAAAACGAAAAACATCTGCCATGAAGCTGGCTCGTTTACTTCATCAAAAAAAGGTCATCCATATCTTCATCAGATTAAACTTCTTTTGAAGATTTGATAAAAACCTCAGGAACGTGCACACAGAAACATCACGTCATATGCTTAACGCTTATCATTACTGCTGCCTGAAATACATTTAATGGAAAACTGTCTGTGAAGTTCAATAAACAGTTGTCATTTGCAGGTCAGTTCCTTCTTGGTTTGTCATCTTGATTTGGGTTTGTGTTGCTTGTTTTTCTCTTTACTTTTTTCGGAAGTGTGATTTTCTACACTCACCGACATGTTTTTTTTAATTCAGTTTTTCTTCTATATTTTGTCATTGCTGTGAGATTGCTAGACTTTTGTGTATGCATTTCACGGGATGCATAGATGAGATGTCTTTCATTTAGTACACAATAGAAGAGGGAGAAGAATAAGGACACTTGTGAGGAGTGTGAGAAATCACTCAGATGCTTAAGTGTTTGATTTAGCAGTGGCAGCTGGAGGTAATGGCACTGTCATGTAGCAGCTCAATTTACAGGGACAGAGAGAGAGGGAAAGAGGTCTGCTTGGTTATCACTCACTTTCCTCAACCACTTCTGCCATCAAGGATGAAGGAAGGGACTGTAAGAAATGGTCGAGGAGGTGCCAGATGACTGGCCAGATAACTGGAGGATTTCAGACAGATTAAAGCTATACAGCCAAACAATGTCTGGCTCTAATCAATGACTGAAAAATGACTCTGATACCTCAATGACAGTTACCATGACCTAACAACCTGATTACATCTGACAATAGAGTTGAATGGAGGTAATGCCGTCTAATTTAATCTGTTTGTTTGTGTGCAGGATGTTGTGTCTAAAACGTTTCAAGAATTTGAACACTTTGTGGAAAATTTGATCGAACCAGAAATTTCAAATCCAGCTTTATAAAGATTAATATTCATAAATGCAGATGTTCTAAATGAGTAAACTGTGAAAAAACAGCTAAAAAGCACCAAGTAATGCAATAAGTATGTGAGACAAGTTGGCAGTTGCATTCTGACATTTTGCTGTAAAGTGATTCAACGACTGAAGGATGCAAAAGAAGCTAAAGCCGACTGTAGAACAGTATGCTTGAGAGTAGAGAGGTGACAAATGATTGGTTAAAAGACAGAAAGAGACAGGTGATGGCTTCAGTTGGCCTGAGAGGAGCTGTCAAACTGTCAGCAAGACTTTCTCAACCTGCATCTCTTGCTCATTCTTTCCTTAAATCCTTGCTTGCTCTCAGTCTGTCTTGTGGGTATAGAGTGTGGAATGATTTTTGTGTTTCTTATACTCAGGTGCAAACCTTACACATGCACAAACACATGAGCAGGCAGTGCTATATTACATGCACTGAGCCGCAACAGTGTTCTTGAGTTAACAGTCTCGTTCTCAGCCGCACACTATTAGCTATTATTTATTGGTAATGGGGATAGATGGAATTCAGTTTTGAATACTTGGAAAAAATGCTATCAAAAATGCGTGGTGCACATGTCTGGGTTGTGGTCGATGATCCTTTTATATTTTTTTAACTGTGCTTATTTAGGCATGGTCTATCTTTTTTTACAATAGGTAAACAACTGATATTGGATAAAAGTCTGAATAGGGTGTGTAAACACGTTGGTTATGCCGTTAGTCCACTAAGTGAATACCAAGTCATTTGTCTCTAAACCAGCAGTGTAAAATAACCTCTGTCTTTTTATGTAGCAGGTCATTTGTAAAGATCGAGGTGGCTGCTGTGGAATGAATGGAGAGCCAAATAAATAATGATCCCACTGGAGTCATCAGTAAACTTTATCATTTAATGAAACAGCCTGAACACAACAGAGCAGAACTGCAGTTCAATTTAACACACACACTTAAACATGCAGACACACACATACTTCATTAGCCTTGGAGAAGGGTAATGAGAACACACACACACACACACACACACACACACACACACACACACACACACACACACACACACATTTCATTAGTCTGAGGGAGGAGTAATAAGAGCACACAGACACCACAAATCCATCCACTCACACTCACACACACACTTATTTATACAGACACACACATATATAGTATATGCCTAAGAGGGCTGCAGTGCAAAGGCATGACACTCGTGACTGTCTAGCCAGGCGTTAAATGGACTGTCCCTTTGCACTTTATTTCAATTTAATCCAACCTTCATTGACACACCCGCAGTATGTGATTCATCATTCCATCCCGCTGTGTTGACCTGACCTGCACAGATATGGATAACATCAAAGCACCAGATAAATGCTGGACATAAAAGCCTTACCTGAATCAAATGAATGGTGGGCTCGTTTTAAGTGTAGCCTTTTTTGTGCTCTCTCTATCAAGCAGCTCACCCACAGCAAGCTAGAAATATTGTTAATGACATAACTTACTGAAACAAGTAACTACACACATCCATCTTGTCTTTTTTTGTACAAAGGGAGATTTACAAAATGCTAAAAAGATCAGCAATTAAAAGTGACATTTTCGAAGAGAGAAAGAACTCCCTCTCTATCAAAGCAGAATAATGGAAGTTAAAAAGGACCACTAAGATAATTGTTAGGCCAAAATAACTGATACTGAAAACGTTTCTTAGTTAAGGGGTGTTTGGTTACCACTGTGTTCAAACCAGCTTACTCACAACAGAAGAAGAGAAGCTTGAAGAGAAGGGTGAACACTGGGTTATATAGAAAAGACTTCTTCTGCTGAAGTTGGTTGTTGTTTGTTAGACAGGTAATTAACTGACTAATTGTTTTTAACCAAGTAATCATTTTATGAATCATTAAGCTGATAGTCACTAGAGCCCAAGAACAGCATTATATGGGCTTTTCTTCAGAGTGAGGAAGAACCTGTCAGGGAAAATCAATCAGTGCCCCTTTAATGAGTGATTTCTCCAGTAAAATGAGCAACATCAGAAGGACGTTGATAGAGTCTACAGGATAACGGTTAAAAACTGGCAACATAATCTGACACACTGTCTGAGAGGACTAAGTTGCCAATAAGGGGAACGTCAATTTTTCATTAACTTTACCATAAATGTAATAAGGTAAACAAATCTATAAAATACAACGCAAGACAAGGGAATTGCAACATTTCTGCTTCATTTATTAGTCGCCAAAACCAGACATAAGATAATTTTGGTAACAAGGTAAGTAATTGTGTGTAAACAATGAAACACTGACTTGAAAGATAATTGAAATGGACAACCATTTTCAATGTATCCATTCATTCTCTGCCCCAGGAAGCTAGCTTGCTTACACTATGTGATGCTCAGTTGTCACAAATAAGAGCTTATCTTTACTCTGACACACACACAAGTTATAGTTCTTTTCCAGCTCTAACTAACATATACTCCTGTACAAGAAACAGAAGTATATGTTAGTGAACTGTAAATAGTGTATTAAGATTGTGTAGTAAATGTTTGCATTAACTCTTACAAGTATTCCTTTCACAGTCTAACTGCCTAGGGTTACAGAACTGACATAACTTAATAAAACACCTGAGGGGCACGTACTGTAACAGTAGATGAACTGACATGGTATATGGGGTAAGATTTTGGCGGCAAATTTCCCTCCCTGTGGACAACTGTGTACAGGAGTAAAAAACACTGTGTCACTCAAACACACACACACAAACAGATCAACTGTGAGTGGAGCTGTGAGGTTGAAAATGAGCTTTGAAAGGCAGGCTGACTTAAACACTGAGCAAGAGAAATATGATATGAGAGAGAGAGACAGAGACAGAGACTGAAAGGTGAGTCAGACAATGAAACATAACTGTGTTCTTAGATGTACCCAAGTATCAGCTGACCTTGCGTGTGTGCATGTGTGTGCACAGGGAGGGTACAAGCACATGGAAAGTTAACACTTTGCTGCCTTGTTCCTTGACTTTCCATTATGTTTGTAAGAGGTTGTTTACATGTTAACATTGTACCACCATGCTACCTTACTGCCAGTCATGCATACCTATGAAGACGCAGGCGTTAGCATTATAAATCTAATCTCACTGTGTGTGTGTGTGTGTTCTGACTTATCTTACTTTTGGGGACACTAGATACACACTCAAGACCAATTAATTGGGGACGGCTTGTCCAATTGGGGACAAAAGGAGTGTCCCCAATTTGGAAAACGCTAATTTTTGGGTCAATGGTTAAGGTTAGGGTTAGGTTAAGGTTAGGGTAAGGTCAGGTTTAGGCAAGTAGGGGTTATGGTTAAGGTTAGAGCAAGTCTCCAGGAAATGAATGTAAGTCAATGTAATTTTCCCAAAAGTGACTTAAGTAAACGTGTGTGTGTGTGTGTGTGTGTGTGGCCAATACCTAAATACACTACTGGCCTTCTACTGAAACCTATGGCTAACTCTGGTTGCTTTTAGATGTGACAAGATATGTTTTTTCTGCACGTTTTATGAAGTCCGATTTAATTTATGATCCATAAAAATAATATACAAAACAAAACCTTAACTGAACAAGTCTTATGGAAGTTGTGAAATCAGATGTGGAACAACCCAACTGAACAATATGAGAACAAACAGTGAGTCTCCAGGTAAATCTGATCGCAGTTTCAGTTTGTACTTGGCGTATTTTGTAGGTGGGAAACAAGTCAATGTACTTTCCCATACTAGTGTACAAATGTGATTTGTTTGAGGGGAAAAAGAAAACAAATACCAATGCATCTTTTAAGCAAATATAAAATGTTTAACAAGTGAGGAAACTGTGGTAACTCAAACATAACCTCAGTCCTTCAGGAACACAGATAACCTTGAGGCTCATGAGTCAAACCCACATTAAAGCATTTCTTGATAAAAATGACAATGATAAACTACAGTCAGTTAGTAAGGGACAATATTGACTGACCACTTCTGTGAACTTCAAATTTGTCATGACAAAGACAAGCTGATAATGAACAAGAAAGCTGAGTGAATCATATCATTTTTACAAAAATGTTAACAGTGTTTTTGACATTAATCTAAATGGGGTCAAGAGTATTATTGTGATGTAATTTAAGGAAAAAACACCTTGTTCTTTCTAAGTTATTCTGGCAGGGTGTGCTTATGGGTTTGGTTGTTTTGCCACCTGCTCTTGTGACCACTGGGAGGCATAGAGTTTCACTGCTGCCCTGACATGTTTTGAAGACACACACACACACACACACACACACTTCTAAGTGTCAATACTCTCGGTCCATCTGTCTTTTTCTCCCTCCCTCTCTCATGCACACACACGAACCTCATGCACCAGTGTGTGTGTGTTCTATTCTCTCTAAAGACAGGAAGGATAGGTAATGTGGTTGGAGAGGCCTAATAATAAATTAACACTACTTAATGAAGGAAAACTTAACTCCTGTAATTATAATGAAGCTGCATGTATCCTGTGTGTGTGTCTGTGGTCTGTGGGAAGGAAATATGGTATAATCCAGAGGAAATGTCAATAAGACAAGGATGTGTCAGGAACTGCCAGGAGTCATTATCCACAAGCCGTTTCTCTCTCTCAAGTGCACACACACACACAGACACACACCTCAGTTTCAGCTTGTTGTGAAGTTAATGACTCGTTCTCTGCTGGTTTCCTGTTGTTTAAACTGAGCCAATTCACAATGCTAGACTTATTGACACACACAGCCAGGTATGTAGGCAGGAAGGCTCCCTCCCTCTTTCACTCCTTCCTGGACTAAATCACTTTTAACACACACATCAACAGGCAGCATTAACAAAGCATAAACAAGCAGACAAACTGATAAATAGTATTCCCATATTTATTTGTGATGTTAATATGAACATAAGGAAGGGGAATCTTGTTTACTATTCACACCAGAGTAATCCTTAAATCAGGCAGATTGGAACTGGTGACAAACTGTGTTGTTTTAGTTTCATGTGTGTGTAGGTGAATGGGAGGTGCTGGGCTACTCTAACGTGAGATTAATGTAAGTAGAAATATTGCCCTGAAAAGAAGCAAAAATCATGTTTTGGAGCTTCTGTACCAAGTCCAGCCTAATTTGCCAGATAGATTAGATATATGCTATTGTTCTATTGTTTATATTCTATTGTTTTGCTGACAATTTGTACATTGCTATACAGTATAACAACAATAGGCTGTATCAGTGTGACTTTTTGTGGGCAAAATACATATATGTATCTCTCTTTAAACATTCATGTATTTTAAAAGGCCTAGACAGACAAGGCTATGCACAGATGCTCATGAGTTCAAATCTGCCGAGCACTTGAGGAAAATATGGATGTGAAAAGTTGAGCACTCCAATGGAGCTGCTGACTGTTAAGTTTAAACACTCAAGTGTGCGTGTGTACGTGTGCGAGATGTTCCCTGTGCCTGTGATGACTAAACCAGGCTGTTTGCTGTACATGTTCTTATTCTAGCTGCGTGGTTAAATAAGGGTTTTAAATCAGAGACCGAGAGTCAAAACACACACAGAAACCTTCATTGCTTCATTTACTTTACTTGCTGAATCATCAGCTGGAGGGAAAGGAGAAGAGAAAGGAGGGGTGAAATGTTGACAAGTCCCACCAGTGTGGCTGGTTATCGCGGCAAACCTGTCTCGCCCACCGCTCTCTCTTCCCGCCTCTCTTGCCCTCTCTTCTTTCCCTAGCTTGTCTTATCTCTTTTTTCTTGCTTTTTGTTTTTTTTTTCCCAATGCCTTCAGGGAGCTGCCACCCCTCCCACCTGCTATTCCAGTGAAACATTACCCCAGCTGATACCTTAAACCCTTTAAGTGTGTGAGTGCGTGTGTGTAAACTAATGAAGGTATGTCTTCAACAACAAACAGAGCGAGAGACTGGCTCCACACACACACACGGTGTAATCACGTTACTGATGCATGTGTCCTGCCGTAACCCAGGGAGGTTTGATATAACCCTGTCACTCCTCGTGACTAATAGAGATGACTAACCCATCTACACACACACACACACACCAGACACAGCACACAAACACAACTGTCTTGGAGCCGTTTGTTTGGAGAGAAACAGTCGCTACACTCAAGAAAGACTAAGACTCCTCCCACACAAGGTTTATCATCAACACATTATATCAACAGTCACGGCGTCAGACTTCCAACACATTGGACATTGCAACACACTACCAATACTTAACAGCTCTCTAAATACCAGGAGCTTAGCCGATTGAGGACTGCTAAATGAATCAATAATTTAAAAAAACGTCCTTCAATTACTTTTTCAGGACCAAGTCTCTGTGTAAACTAACTCTGTTAATTTTTGGCTGGATTTCAGCAAAGCGGGGCCAGTGAGTGATGAAGTTACACCATTGGCCGGTTGAGTGTCGGAGTTTTCCCCATTGGCCGCTGCTCTTTCAAAATGAATAAGCGCAAACTGTACTCAATTACATCCTCAGGAGGCTTTTACAGCGAGGCACATTGAGAATAAACTGTTCAGCCAATATGTTTTGACCTAGTCTTGTTTAAACTCAATCCAAGGAAGTTATAATAAAGTAACACTATCACTTTAACACTGTTTTTCTTCAGCAGCTGTCAACCGAAATCACGCTCTGACAAGCTGTTCACATGGAACTATGCTAAAGGAAGCATGTGTCTGATTGTAATGGTCACAACAAAATGATAACCTTCAAGTCATGTAATATGAATTCAAAATCATGTATCATGTATATAAATTGAAATGCTGCAATCTCTAAAAGAGACATATGGTTGTCTACCACCTTGAACCACAGGATTAATAAAACCATGACAGCCAAATTCAATACTGTCAGACAAGGTATTACATAACTCTTTCCATGTGGGAATGTAGAAGACAAAGGTAATTTTGGTTGCACCCATTGGATGAAAACATGCTATCTTGAAACAGTTTTGGTGCACTAGTCAGATCACGTTTAGACCAAGGGCAAATTAGTTTGGGCCTCTAATCAAATGTTACGTAAGAGAAAAATAGCTTTGTCATCTAATCAACAATAGGACTGATTATGAGCTTTGGCATTTTGGGGGTGACATGTAATAAAAAACAATAGGGTCAAGAGCCAAATTTGAACCAGTCGCTTTCTGAATACAGAACATGAATATAAGCTCGATGAAACACCAGGGTGTTTTGACCAGCTGCACATTTAAAAATGTGTGAAGTGATAAAATATTCTCTCCACTTCATAGATAAGAGCCAGTGCCTCTAAAGTCAGACTAATAATGTGCTGAAAAATCCAGAGACCACCCAGAGGCATGCCTGTCTCTGTTGACGTTTGTGAGTCTGTACTGATAATTTTAGAATAAAATTCTTCCTGGGCAAGAAAAAAAGAGACCATATTCACATAATAGCTCTTTCTCTGGCGTCTTTTTGTAACAATCAAGACAATATAAAACAAAACCTGTCAAGTAATTGCAGATCATTAAATGAAATCAGATGCAGCTACAAGAATGTTTTGCACTTGTTTTTGCACGCTAAAGAAGGAGGAACAAGTTCAAATTTTTAAAAGAGAAGACAGAATGGCAGAATGCTGTATCACGTCCTTAGAGGAAGAGCAGAGTTATGTTAAAGGTCAGAGGGATGTCAGTTATAGTAGTACACAAAGTGAACACAACCCATGAAAGCACATCAACATATTATTCATATCTTAATAGCTTAAACCAATGAAGCAATGGAATAAAACAGGGTGGAGTAAGGCAGAGTGGTAACCAAATGCTCACATGGAGACTGAATGGGGAGTGCTGTGTTCCTATAGGTCATGTTGTAGGTCAAAGGTCATTGTACCAGTCAGCTACTGGGATCACACAGATTAATCACCTGTTGACCTATCCGAATCATCATTCCTTTGGGACCACACCTGTAAAAACTCCACAGCTGTTGCAGCTGGACATGCCATCAACATTATGCAAACTTGAATAATAAAGTGAACAATGAAGTGCTGCTTTGCTCTCTAGTTTCGGCCTGACAGCATTATTGTTGCTTTCTGTCTTTAATGTGAGTGAGTGTGTCTCCTTGGGAGAAGGACTTCTATGGCCTGAGATTGAAAGGGTTTTCAGAGGTCAGCAGCACATAACCTCCAGGGAAACGAACCTACCACCCTGAGGTCGCTCAACGCCCAGCCCTTCCCTATCATCTATCCTTTTCTGGTAAAATGATGGCTTATACCCCCTCCTTTCTGCTCAACCCAACTAACCATAAAGTTCAACATTAATACTGCCAGATTCTGCTCCTCTGCACACATATACAACCAATCCCCAACCCACAGACACATAACTATTATTTTCCAGGCGTTTCATCTTTGGCCCCTGTGAATCAAAGACATTTAATCCTCGAGAGCAGCTGAGGGAAAAGCAGCCCAGATATTATGGCAAACTACGAAACAACAGTGGAAAATCCTCTGACCACGTTCACTCTCTGTAACAGCCTTATTCCACCATAACAGGATTTTCTCCATACATCATTATATAAAGACTGTACTTCATTATGTGATTTTAATTGATAGAAGCAGAGAGAAAAGGGTGTAAAAAATATGGTCTGTGTTGGCAGACGAGGACAAATTAAGCATTTTAATGAAATAATTATTCTACTGATTGTTAAAATTATGCACGGCAGAAAACAATTCACTTATAACAACTTGGAAAAATTAGTTATGTCATTCAAAGGAGAGTATATTTAATGCATTTCTTCTCTGTGGACACGGATGAATTTAGTGGAAAAGCTCTGTGTACCAAAATTTGCAGTGTGAATTAGGCTAAATATTCAAGCAGAGAACAATAGAATTATACATAATATTAAAATAATGTCATAAACCTGGCATGGGAGAATGAAAAGCCTGCAATGAAATAATGAATAGACTGTAGCAGATTAGTATTCTAAAAACTACACTTGGTATACTCAGAGGGTCAATAATGTTCAAACATGGGACATGTCAGAGTTGAACTTCATCCAACAGCATTATATGTTTCAGTGGTGTTTTCATTGTTCTCCAGCACATCCACAGTATGAACAAACCAGTCTGTCCTTCACAATGACCACAATCTTAAGCAACACAGAATTGATTTTCTTCCACCAGTTCATCTGCACATGTTTCAATAAGGGTCAGAGAAGCCCTGATTTGCAATTAGATTTGATAAGTGTGAAGGAACTTGCAGTGACAGGTGATTTGGGCATTCAACCTTCAAGAGACCTTTAAACTCGATACATGTGTAAGTGTAGAACAAATCAAACTGTTCGAACAAGCTGTCGTATGGTCATCAGTGTGAAAAATTAACTTTTTTTTCTTTCCTCCCCAGAGTGCAGGGTTTGCTTCGTTTCTGGGGAAATAGCAAATATGTACTTATAATTAGTGCGACTTAAGATTTGTTTCACTTTCCACTGCTGGAAACTCGTGCCATTGTTCTACAGACCATCGTGATTTTTCACACTGTAATCTGTACCAGTTGTTTAGATGGAACATTTGTAGCTTTGATTTTTGTGATGGTAAGATTTACTGCTTCGTGATACTTAGTTTGTGACCAAAAATACTCGAGCTTCCTCAGAAAGACTGCAGTGTAAAGTATCACTAGTCATAAACTCCCAGAGATCACCTACTGAGAAGCAGCAGGGGCTGCAGTCTCACTGTACTCCTAGTTATTGAAGGCATTTTAAATTTCACAGGCATTCTTTGAACTTTAATGTTTGTCAGGAGTGACCAATAATTTCTGATACTATGCTACTCATATTTTCTTTCAGTTTCCACATTACCCTGAACTGTTTCCTCCAGTTTCAGGAGTAGTTATAGGGCTACCAAGCCATTTTGTGACCCGGTGACTTTACTCTTTCCACTCAGCAGTGGTGGAAAGACAAGAGCTTTCAAACCTCTTGCAGAAAAGAAACACATTCCACCAAATATCTGCTTGCAGAAAACTAAATAAAGAAAAGGCTACCAACATCAGCTACCTCTCAAAAATGACTCAAGTAATGTCTGAAGTTCATAATGGAGTTAAAGATTCTCAGCCGTGAAGGATGTCAAGGAGGGAGGTCTGATGTGTGCCTGCATGTATACGTGTTTGTGAGCCAGTTTTCTCAGATAAGGAAGGCCAGAGGCGTTTGACTCCTCGTGACCTCTGCAGTGTTGGTGGCATTAAGCTGTTTGTAAAGAGAAATACATTTTCTTCTGCTGTGTGTCAGTCAGATAAGCTCTGACCTCACACATACCTGCACAAGGTTCCTGTCTGGCGCATTTTATTTGAGGTGAACTTTATATGGTTCAACAAAAGGACTAATTGTGAGAATCTACATTAACAGTCACCAGTGAGTCTGACTCACTACCACACACACACACACACACACAGCTTCGTCTTTCACCTTGAGTTGTTCTGGTTTGCATGAGTGCACCAGTGTGAAAAGTAGAGTGAATCAGTAAAAACACTTTAAGACTCTCACATACACAATCACACACACAGACAGCATGGTGTGGGGCCTTTTTTTAAGTGTTTGAAAGAGAACAAGAAAAAACAAAAAAAAAGTTAGAAACAGGCCAATGTAGCCTGTGGCTAAACAAGAATACAGTTATAGGCTGACTATCTCTATAAAAGAGAGAGTAGCAGAAGAAAAGAGACAAATGGCTGGATATATGTATAAAACAAAAAAAATCAGTGAGTCAGTCCTTCTACTTACATACTTATCAATCAGGGGAAAGTTGGCAAAGGATGCAATTATTTTTGATTAACAATTATGATGTTGTTAATACCACATTCATCCATGCAAGTTATCAAGTCCACTGGAAAGATTGGGGTTTAAGTGCCTTGCTTGAAAGTAATCACAGAGTATTGGTAGACAAAGTGGAGTACAATAATATTAATTCACCTTACAACATCAACTTTACAACCTTGCACCTAAAAGCTACTACAGTAAAACACACACACAAAAAACACAAGATGTTTAACATGCCTTGTCTCTCGCTACCTCTTTCTCTTTATCTCTCTCCATCATCTCTGAAGAGTTTCTGAAAGACCCATATCTCAGGACTAGGTGCTTTAAAAAGGCTTCCCTCAACAAAAAAAGACTGTTTATGTTTCACACATACACACTCATGCATGCTCTTACTCTTTCTCTGACACACACAGAAACACACACACAGCGGGTGTGTTTTTTTTGGCTTGTCCGAAGCCCTGGCCTCCCTCCCAGACCCTGAACTGCACCCCAGCTATTACTGTTGCAGCCAAATGGGTCAGACCACTGGATGTGTACTGGTATTGATTTCACACAACCAACATCAACCTTGTGTGTTTGAATGTGTTTAAGTAACAGAAGCCAGAAATTGAGTAACCATACACACACACACACACACACACAAAGACTCACACAAAAGGGTAGCCAGACAGTTTATGTAAACAAGATCTTATGACGTGATACCCTGCGTATGGCGAGCTTGTGTCTGTGTGTGCGTGCATGTGTATTTGTATCTCTGTGTATGGTCTTTTTGTGTCTCCCATGACTAATTGCAGTGTGTTAAGATTTTGGCCGATTGGTGCCACTGTTTGAATTTCCACAAAAAAAAAAAAA
>NTHP01000077.1:287831-304775 GCA_003416845.1 Oplegnathus fasciatus | reverse complement strand
AAACAACAACTGGAGAGGGGGATAGAGACTTCTACTCCAGGCTAAACAATTGCCTAAAAAGCAATGCAGAGTACACATACACACACACACAAAGATAAGCATCTGAGTCAGTGTTAAAGCAAACACAGCAGCATCACTCCTCAATTCAAGACCCCTTCAGAGGGAACTTAAAAGGGAAGATTTAAAACAATGGCGAATCCTTCAACTCTAGTGGAAGAAATGGCTGCACACTGCGCCCAATCAGAAGCTTTCAATGCTAAAAGACATACTTGAGTGCTGAGAGGAAGACAGACAGGCAAGATTCCGATTTCAAGTTATGGACCTGTCACCCACACTTGCACACACGTACACAGAAAAGACAAAGACCTGAAAATGAAAAACAGACTAGTAAAAAGATGACAGATGGGGAGAGAGAAAAACAAGTACAGGGTACTAAAAGCAGAAGTCAGTGAGAAAAAACCCCGTACATAAAATCCAAAGAGAAAAATAGGACTATAAAACTCAAGCATGCTATATGTAACATTTTCAAAATGATTCATCATTTCCACACGAATTTCAAGTTATTAATGTATTTACCATAAACAAACTGGACCACAGCTGAAAAGTTGTGTTCTGTGTTCTGTGAGCTATTTAGATTAAATTTTTGCATGACTTTGGCTGAATTGTTTTACAGCACAACTTGAATTAGTTTTTATGGCATACAACAGGAAGAGGCTGCTGTTCTTCCAAAAGAAAGTTGTTTATCATGATAGATGGTGGAACCAGAAGTAACACAGCACACACACTGAACAACAAAGCATTACCTTTGTGAATACAAAATCAAAGCGTTTCGGGATAAGGGAGTATTATTGTTTATGAAACAATGTTGCTAATCCAATTCCACCGATATGAGATAGTCACAACCAGTGTAGATAGTAATACAGCAGTTAAGTGGGCGGGGTAATCGTTCTTCTATTTTACAGTTACATAAGTGGCACTTTTAAGCCAACCAAATGAGGGGTTGACAGAAAATGTAGACTAACAAATGACAAAAGAAAGGCATTAAGATAGAACAAAGCTGGATTTCAAAGTAATGGCTTGTGTACAGGTTGGTTGGGTTTCCACACAGTGCCAGAGGGAAAAATAAAGGGGAGGTGTGGAAGAATGGATGGGAGAAGTGTGTTGTGGGAGAAGTGATGCAAGAGAAAGAGATAAGGTGTCTCAGAGTGATCTAAAGAAACATACTGACTCACATAGTGGCTGATGCATGAATACCACACACACAAGCACACAAACACACACATGCAAACAAGTGAGAACAAACTTTTTCTTCAAGCACTTCAGGCTGCATGTGGTGAGTGGTTCTATGAACTCTATCCATATTAATACACAAAGCTTTAAATGTGGATAGCTGTACAGTGATCCGAATAAAAGTCTTGTTCACCCAGATTTACATTTTATACTTAAGCCTATGGCTTGACTGTTGACCTACATGAAGCAGTTACATGAAATCTATTGATTGCTGCAGTACATGGATCTCATCCGCTTAGAGCACACTCTATGTTAACAAAATGACTTTAATCTGTAACATCAAAAAGCATGTATGTGAACATATAGATATTACTATCTAAGATTTATACACAGGAACCAGATGAACATAATTCAAAAGAGAAAAAGTGCACATTGGATAGCTAACTATTCAATGTGCTGAATAAGGTACACTCTCGTGATTATCTGGATATCGATTGGAGTGAATTCATGTCCATCCTGTGATCTGACTTTGCTTCTAAAGCAAGTACTTACTCTATCTCCCCAACTGTTTCTGCAAATCTCTGATATATAATCAAATGAAGCAGAAATACCTTATACTGTATTAATCTTAAAACATGCATGGTGTCATTCAATTCCAGGAAAAAGGCATACTTAAAAATAAAAGGTTATCGTCGGGCAAAAGCAATAAGATGCTTAAATATACCACTGCATACATAAACATCTTTCTTCTAAATCACACAATAATACCTAGAGATTTAAGGCAGAAAGTCATTTTAATATGAATCCCTTCATAGCGTATTATCGTAGCATCAAATCTATATTTATTCACCTCCCCTGACATGCATTGCCATAATTAATCATACTCAAATTCTATGACAGATTATCTTTCATACAGTAAAAGATTAAGTTTGCATCATTTCTTATCTTTTGCACTATGTCAGAGGTCAAAATCATGCATTATGTGCATGCTACAGGATTGTGGCTATTTTTATGGGAGGGGCTTTGAAATCCGTGTGTGTCAGTGTGTGTGTGTGTGTGTGTGTGTGTGTGTGTGTGTGTCCATTTTGGAAGAACATAGCTTGAACATGAAGTCTGTCAGGAATCCAGGCTCAAACATTCAAACAGTGCTGCAGTCCTTTCTCCTTGTACTTCTTTATGAATCCCATGTTTGAAATGTCAAACCTTGTAAAGTAATGTCCTGATGAATGAGAACTGACAAAGAGGGAAAGACTGCAGCAAAAGTGAGAGATTTGAAAAAAAAAACCCAAACAGTTTTGTGCAGCTACGGTAAAAGGAAAAGCTTGTTTTCATAGTTTGTAAAAAGCCTGCATTAGCTATACATGATATCCACCTGACAGCAACAATACTGACATTTACATTATCTGAAGCAGTACATTTAAAAAAAAGTCTAGCTAATGAAGTTAATATTGTTCATCATGTTTACTACTTAGTTCCACATTTGATGTTTCCAAGATGTCAAAGTGACATCCAGATGACAGTGGCATTGTAAGGAACTTAAACTAAATCTCATTAAATTGATAGGACAGATTTGCATAACCCAAAACATTCATGCATAACTCAAATACAACATTCAACCATATCTAGTCTCACCCATATGAGTCTCAAAATGAGCCAAAGAGACCAAGGCAGAGAATAAAAGAGATCAATGCTAGTCGGAGAGAGAGACGTTCTCCAAATAAACACATTGTGCTGTCATGAGAATAGCACCCTGAAGCACCCACTCAAATACAGCACACACAGTACACATCCGACGCAAGTAATCTCATTCAGATCAGTGCTTTATGATCAACAAGCATCCAAGCAGGGAGCTGGATGCATACGTGCAGCAGTAAGTGTTTCATTTTGATCATAGCCAAGAGAGAAAGGTAAGATTAAAGTATGTGTGCCCATATGAAGTTTATGCTATTTCATAAGTCCACAGATGTAGTCACACAATCTTACATGTATGCACACACACATATAGACACTCACAGCTTAGTCATTTGTAATTTTTAAAGGTTATTCACAAAGATATGCTAAGTAAAAGAAGTGAGAGAAGAACAACATGTAACAGTTATGTTTGTGTCATCAGGACACAAACACGCAACAGACTCAATATTGCAGCGTCATGAGTATATTAGGACTCCATATCCTGTCTTACCTCTCTTTGAGGAAGTCCACCACTCTTTTGAAGTCATCGATGCAATACTCTCTCTTCATGTCCATCAGGACGCTGTCTGAGGCAGACTGCACAGGAACATGAAGGAAGGCATAGACACGTGGATGATTCAGTATCTTAGCCATCTCCTAATGAGACACAGAGAAGAGAGAGAGAAATAAGAGAGATGGGGAGACAAGAACATTTTACCTGGTCAGAGTTTTCATATGTATGGAGAGGAAAGGCAATAGGGGTGAAATCACTAAAATGTCGGAGTCTGTCTGCATGTTACATATGTCAGTCTGAGTCTGAACTACTGTCTGATCTGTTTGCTTAAAATAAGTGATAAGAGATAGAGAAAAATGCACTTTTCAGTCGCTAAGTTTACATTTATACACAAATCAAATTAGTGTTCAACACAGTGATGGCCAGTGTAATTGTGAATCTAAAAACACATACGTTACAAAGCATAGACTTTCTACTTACAACCTACATCATGAAGTGCGCAAAAAACTAAATAAACTAAATATAACATAATCAAACCTTCTAGCACCGTGTTTGATAAATAAATGCACAACATTGATGGCCTGAAAACATTTGAAACATTCATCTACTACTGTATACTGTATCTACAGTATATATCAATATGGAACAGAGAAAATCCTCACTTTGGGAAACCTGTAATTTTGGTATTGTCTTAGTAATAATACTGAGATGATTCATTAACCTTTAAAATAGTTGTTTTCTGTTGATTGACCAAATTATTAATTAGCAATTACTCTACTAATGATCTAATCTTAGGACAAAAGGGTGAACATTGTGAACAAATGGTGTCCATTAGCCATGGGAGTCCTGAATCTGAGGCCAAAAATGTAAACTCTGTCAGTATTTTTATATAACTGTAAGTTTTAGTCAATGCAAACAAAGAACTAAAATAAGAAGCAAAGCGACTCTGGTGAATGATAGCTGCTAGCTTTGAATAAATGAAGGTTCCATTAACATTCCTGCTTCTTTCTGCACTCCTTTCACTCCAGACCTTCGACAATAGACTGCCTCTTTCTCTTATTTTCTATTTCCCTTTTGCATATTGGGAAAATAAAAGGAGAGTAGCTCAGAGAATTTATCGTGCACCAATCAAAAGAGTCAAGGCTGCGCCAGAAGGGGTTCTTTATGCCTGAAAAGTCAAGAGCTTTCACTGAGGCATCCAGGTCCACATCTCAGATCAAAATGGTGAGGGGTCTATAATTAACTCAGTAAGGATTTCTGGCCAGGTAGGTGGCTTTCTGTTTTCACTAAAAGAGTTATATAAATGCTTAGGGTACATTGCTGGCCATAACACCTGCAATTTCTATAATGCCAGATACAGAAAGCTGGTTTTAAGTAAAGTGCACGGTTGTTGAAATATGCTAATCTTTACTTATGGACACGCAGGAAAATGCTGCCATCAGATACTCAGACTGTGACGTTCAGTGCATTCTAAGATGTGTTTTGAGATGAAGTGATAAAGTGAAGGAACAAACACTCGTGAAATGAATGAGACTTTAAAAAGCAACATTTCTTCCATTTCCATGTGTTTATATATAAGATTCTCACACATAAGGATGAGTTTGACACAAGGGTTTGTCCATACACCAAGATTCTTCACTTATACAGATAATGAAGACCTATAATTTCAGTTTACAGAATTGAAAAGGGTGGTGCAAATAGGATTTTCCAGTAGCAACACAGGAATTTAACTTGTGTCTTTTTTGTCTCAACACCTACACTTTTACCAAGAACAACTGCAAAAGTGACATTCTGTGTTTTTTTTAATTCACCACATTAATTAGGAGAGTTAGAAGGTTTTTTGTTTTTCTTTTATTCTTACTTTCATTTCCTCGGTAAAAGAACTGGAGAGACCACAGATGTCAGATTTTTCTGATGGACATAATCAGGATGCTATCATTACCATGATAATCACAAGAAGGAGAAAGAGAAAAAGAGAGGGGAGGAAGAAATGATTTAATGATTTCCTACAAGAATATGCTGATTGCAGTCCGTCTTCTCAATTAAGATCTATTGTAGACTGTTCCCCACTTCATACACAGACACAAAAGCATATGTGTGCGTGCACACACACACAAACACAGCTCAGTTGCAGTGCACCACAGGGGGTTGACCACTGGAAGCTCCAAATTAGAAAGAATTAATTTGGTTGGAAAATGGAGCTTGATTGGTGACAGAAATCAGCTTGCTGTATGTGTGTGTGTGTGAGAGGGAGAGAGTGAGTGAAAGAAAAAACATGTAAAAGAACAGGCATTTATGGTTGGTTTTAAATGCTTTCAAGGGTATAAGAATAGTAGATTATGTGCCCATGTGTTATTTTTAAGTTGTTACAAGTTACTCCTCTGATAATTATGCTCTATGTTTCTCAATGTAGATGCTTTTTTGAGCGTACTTTAAAGTTCTGGTGTGAAGAGTCCACAACCACAAAATTGCAATACAGGAAAAATTGACAATAAAAACTAAAAAACACTATCACTATCTTTTGTGTTTAATGGGGGAAATGTATATCAGATGGTAATGCTCTGTGTGGTTTTAGCCTAATAGATACTTTTGGAAAACATTGGTCCTGTGAAAACAGGTCTGAAGTGCAACTGTTTTACCTCTGGTACTTTGTGCTATCAGCCCTTAACAGAGCACTTTAAAGTATTGAAGTCTGCACTGGTACATAGAATAGACCTGGTTTGGTAATATGATGTCCCATTCTTATATTACAGTATATTAGCTACAATACAATAGGTACATTGAGACACATATTTCAGGATTATGATTTTTTCTGACTGTACATATGTGTCTGTACATGTTACTTGCTGCGGTATATATAAGATTGCTTTGCCATGCTTGCCTTTTAGTATATATCCTGACACCGTGTATAACATTATGTATAGTAATATGCTGCTCCAGTCTAATTAGGTTCAGTGACAATGATAACTCCCCAATGACCGCAACAGAGCCCACAGATTGTGTGTGTGCATGCATACATGAAAGTGTGTTGCAAGGGTGAATGGGTCCTCAGCAGATGGCATTCTAGTTTGAGTAGCAGGGCACTGCCGATGGCAACTGGGGATTAATCTATAAGGGGAGGACTTTTCACTCACACAAGCCATTTATCGTGTGTGCGTCTGTCTGACAGAGGCGTCCCATCCTCCAAAGATAATACAGTACACTGATATGAATCTCTCTTGTTACCGATCCCTGTGGAGTTGAGGCCTTTTCAATGTTTGACTGCTGTTGACAGACAGTTTAGTGAGTCTGAAGTGAAAATGATGCTGTGATGAGGAAGATATCGCTCAGCAGTACCCAGTGGCAAAAATTAAAATGCTGCTTTAATGCCTTCACTCCCGGGTGGATGAACTATCCAGCTCAAAGCAGAATTCATCAAGCTTAAAACAAACCAATCAAGAATTGGTGCAAGTGGGCTTTTTTTCTATTTTGTTTTTTATCAGTCTTGAAGGTGTTTAAAGCAGTATAATATTGTTTCTCGCTCTCTGTGCCACTTTCTCCTTCCCCCCACTGGGCATATCGCTCTCATTCACACAAACAGACGCACACACCCCTTTCATCTTTGGTTGATCAGCTCAGATTGACACATAAACCAGAAAGGATCTATCTTAACTGGCTTAGCTCAAAGGATCTAATATCTATCCCCTCAAATCAGATACAACTGAAAAGAACATACATGGAAAAAACTTGTGTGGGCTTACTGTGAGCTTGGTGCTCTAAATTCCTTTGGAATATTCTGTTTATTCTGAGGATTTTGCCCTCTGCTCTGTTTCATGTCCTTCCTGTTTATCAGTCCCTACCCTCCTGCCTTGTTGTTTTTAGAGCAGAAAACATGCATTCTCTGACTGAATTTCAGAATTTCAAAATATTTAAGGGTTTTACACCTTCCTTGAACTGAAATTGCATAGAAATCATGTCCAAACTCCTTTATTTGTAAATAGAAATGTTCTATTCGCTTTGAGTTTATCCTGTAAATCTTTCCTCATGCATATTCTGATCGAAACAGGAACGTGCAAAGTAGAAATAATAAGTAATTTGTAATTGTTTGGATGTGTCTGGCTGTATGTGTTTCGTAGGAGCCCCAGTAAATGCTAATATTACCTATTGTCTGAGAAAGCTATACATGGTAAAACAGGCCAGGAGGGATCACTTCAATGTAAGTTAGTCTGTCCGGATCTGTTTTATAGATGTTATACGTCTATAAAACTCTGCTGAAGCATACCAGAGAGACAGAGTGACACTGCTGTCAAAACATCTCTGGAGATGTCAGAAGTGTTCAATTGTGTGTATATTTAGGAATAATTAACCTAAACATCCTAAACATGCATTTGTTAATGTAAATTTCCAAATGTATTAGTGTATTTTAACACATTTTCTATATTTGGCAGTATAATGGTTATAACGTTGTTGGTTCAGTCATTGAGGAAATAACTGACTGGTAGTATAATAGTATATCTACGGCTTGACAGCACTTGAGAATTGAAAAAGTAAATTTGGCACCCGAGAGAGGAGAATGCAGGGTGTAAAATTTAAGAAATAAAAGAAATACTTTAAGACTTGTACAAAACATCTTTCAGTATATGAAATTAGCTGACGACGTTCCTCAACAGTTGTTCAGGACAAAAGAAGCCCTGCTGATAATACACTCGATACTGCAAGAAGACAGAAGAACTGCCTTACTCTAAAGTGTATTGTGTGTTACACTCACACTGGGAAAATGACAAAATGAAGTCTGCTTAAAGTTGTAATCTTGAAGATTTTCATTTCGTTGTCTTTCACGGCACCTATAGCAATAATTGCAGGTGTGTTTTTGGACCTCACTTAAGTTTCAGTTTCACTTTCCTTGTCTGTAGCTATTGACCTTTTATTTGTTTGTTCGGCCATAGTAACTGTTTACTCACAATGCTAGTAGAGACCGGAAAAAAACAGTAAGCCGCTTCACACACAGGTGAATTGAAGAGCGAGTATGTTGCGTTAAAAGCCTTGTTAAAAGCCGAACTGTGCACCGTTTGTGATTTTTTCGGGAAAGTCGCTCCCGACACCAGAGTCGTAATACTGCAAATGCAAGGGCTTTCATCAGTGGGCCTTAGGCTCAATCACCACTGTTTTGCATCATTCGGCGATAGATAGTGACTTAACAGACATTTATTTGAATGAAAATCTTCAATATTATATCTTTAAAATCGCCAACATACCAACACTTTTTGAGTGTGTTGTTGATGGACATTATTGTCTCAGAATGAAACAATAACCTTGATATGGAGGAGTAACTCACAGCAAGAAAAAAGTTGAAGTAATAACTGTTGGGAAACACATGTTTTATTTGCTTTTTGTGATGTCTTCAAAGTTGAAAGTGGTGATAACGTTTTGAAGTTGCAGCGTCATGGCATGCAAGCAGTGCCCTGTCAATATTAGTATATGACGCATACTTTATTATATTCGTATATAGTATGGAATAAGGACACATTGTTGATTGCATTATAACAACACACACAAACACAGCTGGATTCCCCTGAGTGCCAACAGGCAGACAGAAAGGGTTACAGTCTGGTTCAAGGGAACGTTCTGAAGCAACCCCAGAGTAAAAAGAACCTAAAGACATTCACACACACTGGCAGACATGTACACAAACCCACACATAACAGAGTATTAACAGGGTTCACCCAAGGGAGTCTGTAGAGAAAATGATTCTACAAGCTTTTCCCAGGATAATAAGTCAGGTCCCTATGTGTGTGCACTGGTATACACAAACACACAATTGGTGGGAACTGTATTCAGCAGCAGATAGAGACTGAGCTCCCGATGGTATTAAACATTTCAAACACTTCAGGCTGCACTTGATTTTCCCTGGAGGGTATACCGAGCCTGCAGCACCACACACAGTGCAGATAAAATCTATATGTATTGCACAGTAAAAGGGAAATTAAGTGCACGTTGAATGTCACACTGTGTTGTGCTTTGTGTGTCATCCGACTGTTGTGAACTGGAAAAAAATGACATAAATACTATATTATTAAGCATTTTGGCATTTTCAATATTGTTTCCTCATTATAATGGCCGTGTCAAAGTTTGTTTTCAGCGATTTTAATAGTGAAACAAGCCAATCAAAAATACACCAAAAATGCATGAAACCACTACATGGATAAATATGTTTGCTTCAGCTCTGGATTACATTAACAAATTGCAGATAATTCGATTTACTTCCATTATTACTGCCTTAATTCTTTCCAACATTTGAAAAAAAAGCATCTAAAGCCACAAAAAAGGTACAACAAATATCAGTTTAAATGGGCAGCCGGCATTTAAATCTCCATCTTTCAGAACTCATAAATTCACCGCAATAATTCAGAAAACATAATTCCCTGCAGTAAGTCAGGACTCATAATTTAGAGGCGCATCAGAATAGCTTTACTGTGAGCATTCATTTGGTGTCGGGTCCCTCACACAATGCTACATTAGGCCTCTAATGTGGAGAGGTTCCCAAAGGCTTCATTAAAATGAAAATGGTCTGAGAGGGTGTGCCTAAGTGTGTGTCCATGCAGCTGTGCTTGTGTGCACATCTGAGTGTGAAGGTGAGAGATGTGTGTGTATTCATGTGTGTGAATGCTTGTGTCCTGGGTATGAAAAATATCAGCCGATGCAGTGGATGGAGTTTTCGCTTTGTTACGGATATTTGGTAGTTTGTCAACCTTCTCCATCGAACTGAAAACAGTCACAAATCTCTCACTGTCTCTGGAAAGTAAATGGCTAAATGAAAAAATGAACAAACAACCATAAGAAAAGTAAAAATAATTATATAGGGTCTGTCCAGTCCCATGTCACACAGTTAGAAAATATTAACTTTTATGTATGTTTAAGATCCCACATGGTCAAAAACACAACAACATCTGACACTATGTAGCGAACAACAAATTTGACCTGTTACTTTTTTTATTATTATCTTTAATGAATGCATTTTTAAGACACTGAAGAAATCTATTTAATCACAGGAGACGCAAAACACTAATTCATTTTATGTTTTTGCAAAATGCCATTTTAAGTTTACTTATTTCCAGCTGGATGAAAACCAACTAGCAAGAACTAAGGATAGATGTACCTTTTTGTTTCTCAGACTGTATTTATAAAATCCTATTTTGGAATTTTGAGTGTTAAATGTTAAGTCAAATCACCTTTTGCTTGCAAAGCTACAGTATCACACTACTGTTTGACAGAGCTAACTGTGGAGAGTGTGTGAGCGGCATATCTGATGTATCTCTAGTCAAACTGAGATGAGCTCTGTGGAGGATGTTTAATGGACAACTGCTACTTCATTCATCTCAGCCTGACTGATTGCTACGTACGAGGAGGATACTTTCACACCTCATTTACTGAGGCTGCTAGCATGTTAGATTCAATCACACACTCAGGCTCGCACAAGCACATGCACAGGTATCTGCATGCACACACACACTTTATATAATCTACTGGTGCACTTTTGACAGTTGTTTCACCATTTATTGACAGGTGGATGGACAGACTGACAGATAGATAGACAGATTGATAGAAAGAAAGATAAAAAAAATGCTGGGTTTAAAAATTTAAAGTCTGAAGATAAAAAATGTTAGCAAAGTGAAAAACAAAGAAGTAGCATTGTAAGAGACATTTTCACTTGCAACTACTCGAGTAAAAATGTCCACTGAAGGCACGATGCAATCAACTAAAATGTCAGAGACAAGTGGCCCGTGAGAGGCGATTGGGCCGTTAACTGCTCCAATCAGCAAATGGTGCTATGAGGCTGTCTACATCTGTCGGGAAAAACAGGCTGCACATAGGAAGAAAGTGTGAGTTCTTTTGTGACAGAAAGACAGTGCAAAAGCGTTGATCTGAGTATGTGTGAGAGATGATGATCTTTTAGGGGGAAGTAGAGAGGTTACTTGGCCTTTTCAGCTTCAATCACATCCATTCGGTATGATGCTGTTATATAAGGGCTAGTGTTCTTAAGAAAAAAAGACAGCGGTTTATAATTTGGCCTTTACTTAAGATGAAGGATAAATCTACTTCAGAGATATGGCCTTCACCATAATGACACCGTTCTTATTGCTGTGATTACAACTACCATGAGGAATTGGAAAAAAAGAGACAGAAGAAGAGGTGAAGAAAGAGTAATTGGGACTAGAAAAACAAGAGTTTAAAGGTGGGGGAAGATGAAAAAATTAAAATGAGACAAGATGAATATGAAGAATTACAGAAAAAAAGAACGGGAGGGAGAAAGTGGAGTAAAAACATGGATCAGAGGGAGAAAAAGCTAAATCAAAGAGGAAGAAACAAGAGAGCTTAAACTCAAGGAAGAGTAAGAAGGAAACTTTCAAAAAATTTCAAAAGAATATTTTCTTTCGAGCAAGTTTCTCCGTTACAGGGCTCAGAATCATTGACAATATAGAAAGTATATAAGTAGCACTAAATAGAGAAAAGGAAAAGTGGGGGTGTGTGTGTGTGTGTGTGCGTGTGTGTGTGAAGAGGGGCTGGCAGGGGAGAGGAGAGAATAGGGGAGAGGATAAAGGGTAAATGGGGGACAGGAGCAACAAAAGACAATGATAAGTTAAAGAAGAGCACTCTTATCTTTCCTTATGTAGGTTAATTGACTGAGGAATTAAAGCAAAAAAGATATAATTCAATTCAATGCATGGACGTTAACAATGAAAGGGCCGGTAGCATATGAAATGATTCTTAACATACACACACACAGACTAAGCTAGTGTGTCGTCCTAGTATATTTCTAATTATCAGTTAATTGTTATTCCCTATCATTAGGAGGGTGGTTTTTTAATTGTAATGTAGCCAAGCAGAAAGCCTACCTATACATGTGGGGGACAATTAGCCACCTCCATTAACCCCTGGTTAATTACAACCTCCACTGCTGCTTCCCACAGCACTTTCCCACTCCTTTTTACCCCTCATCTCTATCCCCTTCATCCCCATTTTTTTATCTCTGCCCTCATTTCATTCATCTATGATCTCCAATCTTCCTTGATTGTTTGATTCAAAAGTATATATGTTGTGAACTTCACTGGAAGTTTTAAGTTTTGTTTAATTTTAGGTTTCTAGGTTATCATCACCCTATTTCAGCCCTCTATGTCCATTATTATTTCTTTCCTCTACTCTTTCCAAATGATTTTCCTCAGGGATGAGACTGGGAACACTAAAAGGCAAGCAAAACTACATTAATATATGGTTTAAAGTTATAATCTCGAAGATTTTCATTTAAATAAATGTCTCTTATGTCACTGTCTATCGCTGGCAACACAATGGTGATTGAGCCTATGGCCCACTGATGATAGCCCTTGCATTTGCAGTATTACGACGGGTGTCGGTGGTGACTTTCCCGAAAAAAATCACAAGCGGCGTGCAGTTAGGTTTTTAACAACAACACAACAGACCCGCTGTTCAACTCACCTGTGTGTGAAGCAGCGTGCTGTTCTTTCTGGTCTCTACAAGCATTGTGAGTAAACTGTTAATGTGGCTGAACAAACAAAGAAAAGATTGATGACTACAGATGATGAAACTTGAAACTGAAGTGAGGTCCAAAAACACACCTCAAATTACCGCTTATCACCATTGGTGCCGCGAAAGACAACAAAATGAAAATCTTCGAGATTATGACTTTGAAATGACTGTTGACACATAAAGCAGGAACACTAAATAAATTCAGAGGAAGTAAATCCCTGACTTATGTCTTTATCACTTTAACCCAAAATTGTAATGTAATTATCCTCCTCCATTTATCCTCTTAAATCGCCACCTCAAATGTACAAAACCACAGGGAGGTAGGTGGCGACAATCAAGTATTGGGCTTTTTGGTCACGCCATGAGATTACAGTTGTTCAATTTTTCTACCTCACCACACCAGAGAAGAAAGAGCTACATTTATGTCCCCTTTCACAGAGCAGACACATTATCCATGTCTACTGGTGAACGTTCAACCCGCATTGGATTTATTTATGAGAGGTTAATGTCTGGTTGTCACCGTTACCAAAAACTCCACTCTGCAGTGTAGTTCCATACACTTCACTGCTAAACTATAAAATTATACTGAATTACATGATATTATTATAAAATAACTGCTTGCACACACACACATTTCTCTCTTTTTCAGCTGGTATCCAAGTATAGCCACCTATTTAACAATATACAAGCATAAAAAAATGGGCATGTAGCTTCAAAGTTGGATTATTACTCTTGCTGCTGGTTGCGCTAGTTTTAGCAAGACTGATGAGCATCGGCTAAAAAACACACTGACACTCCCCCACAGAAACACACACTGGAGAGGCTCTCGTAGTAGAGTCGCTAGCCCAGCTAAAACACAGGTACCCACACAGCAATTCTCTCAAAAGGGCCATAAATGTGCTTCTAGTGACTGTCAACTCTCCACCAGACTCCCTGTCTTTCCAGCTGAGAAACAAAGAGTCTGACAGTGGCTTCTCATGGCTGCTGGGAGAGAGGGTTCTAGCAGAACTGAGGGTGTAGTTACCCTCTAAGATCACTTTGACACCCCCAAATAAAAAACTCTTCGGATCTACACAAAAATGTTGTGACAGCATGGAGAAAACTGTGGAACAATGGAATTGTGACAGACGAGACTGACCACAAAACAAAAACATGTTAATGTTTCTTAGGTCTCCTACTTTATTTATCCAAATAATTTGGACAAATGCAGGGAATTTTTCAGTAAATATCTCCTCTGTATCCAACGCACCCTTCTGTCATTCAGTTTTTTCTTCATCTCCTCTCTCCAAGTTGATTTGCTGTCTGAAAGCAGGGGCCGGATATGCCTATTGTCCACTGATGGTGGAAAATGGTGATAACATGTTATAATATGTTGTTACCCTAACACTTCCAGAAACAATTAATTTTAAAAAAATCTCATTTAAATGACAGAAAGCGCATGTCTGACTGACAGAGACAGACATGCAAAAACAGAGAGAGAGAGAGAGAGAGAGAGAGAGAAAGAGAGAGAGTGAGAGAGAGGGAGAGAGAGTAAGAAAGAGAGAGAGAGAGAGAAGGGATAACAATGTCCATTCTTCCATTAGGGAAGACAATAATGACTGATAAAAATGAGGTTGCTAAAGAGGACACAATGGTCCTTAATTGACTCATTAGGGAGAGAAGAGAATGAACTGCACTAATGAATGGAGTATGAGCGTTGCAGCTAAACTGCTTGGTAAGCAAAAGAGAAAAGCATTTAGTTTATTAAATCTGGGCAAAGCCATATTATTTGTTCACAGAAAGGGATAGCACAAGAGACAATAGGGACAAAAACAAAACGGTGAACACTCTGGAGTGCCTCAGTATTTTAGTTTTATTCATCAGTAATGTATTATTATCTTTGATGGTTACTCTGGGTGAAATGGGTGACCGTGTACTGTGCATACCTCTAAGTGTTCCAGGATATATGGTGGGTTGGTCATACCCAGCCTCAGCATGGCCCCTTCAGGAATCTCCTCCACCAATCTCCACAGCAATGTCGGCAGGTCTGTCCCTATGTCTCTACCATAAGCTCCTGTGTCCTCACTGGTCAACCAGATCTCGCACACTCCCTCTGGAAAGAAACATACACACAAAAACAAGGATTAAACATGATTAGTAACTAATTTAGATGATTTTTTGTTTCTAAAATTGCAACTTTGCAGATTCTGCAAATCTCGTTAATATGGCATAACTGCTACTAATAATCAGTTTAAGATTTTCCATACAGTATGACTTTAAAAAAAAAACTGCCCAGTATATCAATGGTCAATAGTTCCCACATGCTTAAGTATGGCTCATCCAACTGGACTTAGAGAAGCATTCTTGTTTCTGGTAGCAAACAACAAAAGTAATGTCTAATGTGTGTATTACACTTCACTGGCACACATCTCACATTTATACTCCATTAAATGGATTCAAAATAACTTAACCTACTGTCTACAGTGAATGCAAAGCCTGTAGACTGAAACCTGGGGGAGCGATTTGGTTCAGAGCTCTTCATCCTTTATTGACTTGGTTAGAGTTATCCGTGCTTTTATCTCATGCCATTTGTACCGCCTGAGCCAGAGTTCACTCTCCCCTGCAGCTGATCCATATTTCGACTACTATATAGTGAGACTTGATCTTAACAGATTCAAGAAAACAGGATTGCATCACTCCTACAGTATGTTAACCTCCCTTCCCCAACTACGTTAATTTTAGAACTGATTTAAAAATGTAATTGATTAAACTTCACAGCAATATTAGAACTACATTTCAAAACTTTTAACATTTTCAGGTAGTTCTCTGGTAGTGGTCTCCAAACTGCTCCAAATTTCCAAGCTAACAACCAGAGGTGACTGCACCTTTGCTGCTATAGTTCTCTGGACCACATATATGGTTATGAACAGTAATCACTTATGTTTCATTTGAGTGTTTATTTCCTATGGAACCTAACTTGTATCTTGTATAAAGATATTTACACAGATTTGTTTTTACGATTACCTGAATGTTATAAAATTCTCAGTCAAACACTCTTTAAACACATTTCCAGTCTCATCCCTGAGGATAAATTGATCAATATGGGTGTATTTTTTATCACACTGGCCAGCCCAAGCAACAAAACTCCCCCACCATCACAGCAGCTTTTCTCAAATGTTATTATTTCATTACATTACTCTCTTGTTGCCATTACCTAAATGCTCCAAGGATTTGGCAGAACCCAGCTCATGACACTGACAAGTATTAAAAATGCCCATCTTATAAACATGCATTCCAGGACTGTGAAGGTCACATACAGCAAGAAGGGACGATCTACCGGCTTCATGCTAGATTAGAGCAACGCTCACTGCTAGAGCTTAATGATCTAACTGTCATTTGGCTGTAGGTCTGGAAATGGTTGAGTGTCTGCTTAAGCTATGTGTTAAGACATATCATATCATGCAGGCACACAAAAATACATTTGCAGTTGCAGTGGCACAAGCTCAAGTACACACAGACACACACAAACACACAGAAACCCACACAACCATCATTATCATTAGCTGTGCAGAGACAGACAGAAAGATGCATGTGGTCATTCAGAGTGTAAAGATGGTGCTTGGCTAATTGGACAGTTTGTGTGTGTGTGTGTAAGAGAGAGAGAGAGAGTAAAACAGTGTGTTTGAAGGCATGCATAGGCCAGATAGATTAAAGATGTTGACAGTATAATTGTCCACAGTGAAAGAGCCTCCAAAGCTCATCATCGTTGACATTAAGATGCAGTAATGATTTCTGGGGCCAGCCACGTCTAAAAACACCATCACAAACATCCATCAATCACACGTGACGAGATCTAAAGGATAACACACAAAATGCTATCAGGATATGATGTTCATTTGCTTCAGTATGCAATTAATCAAAAGCACATTTCACCTTGGTCTAATGCTCAGTAATAATCTAGTTAATTAAATGTTCTTTATCATTTATTAACTCATTCCATTTATTTTACTCAGAATGCTCTTTTTTTT
>NTHP01000077.1:229877-281129 GCA_003416845.1 Oplegnathus fasciatus | reverse complement strand
CACACACACACACACACACACACACACACACACACACCTCATCTACATATAACCATGTACTGTATAACTATGCAACACTTTTGTACAGTGCCACTGGCTTGAAGGCCTGTCTGACCTTCAATCACATTAGTCCCTCCCCTGTCCTCCCCCATCAGCCAATCCCCTCTGGCTGTCTGCCTCCACAGTAAACCTCCCACCCACCACTAGACAGTAAACATTCTGGGGCAGATGTCAACAACAGCAACTTGAGAAATGAATTGATGAATTTGGAGGGAAAGAGAACAAAGTGAGAGCCTGTGTGTGGTGAGGTTGGATTAAGAGGAGAAAAGGTTTATTGGGAGAAGAAGAGGGATGCAGAAATATTGCATGGTACCTAAGAAATGTCTCCAAGTTTTATTAACATACTGTAGCAATGCATCATTTGCCATTGTCTACATCACATGACCACAAACTGAATCAGCTAGTGCTTATTCTAAATTTTCAGATGAATCACATTTAAAAATTCAAATAGTTTACATCCTCCTTAATGCCCATTTACGGGGGAAAAATCACTACATAAGTTAACAGATTTGATGTCACCTCACCACTTCATTTGTTTCATTTGATTTTTCTCTTTTTCCACCACTGTGTGAAATTTTTCCCCACAGTGTTTGGCCTGCCTGATTAGCCAGCACAAAACAAAGTTTGCTATATTTCTAAAAAGTACCATTTGGAGGTTTACTGAATTGATGGAGTTTAACTAGAACATAGTTTATACTGGTGTACTTTTCATTCTATGAAAATTATTCATCCCTGCTTGACATATAACTGACATTAGCTGACATGAAAGAATAATCACAGCTTGTCCAATATGAAGAAATTCTTCAAAGATTCTTACCATTTTTCTTTAGGTTTTTTTTTTAACAGCTCTCACTGAAATTCTTGATCTTTGCTAATCTTTGATTCACAGGCATGCAGGAAATAAACATTTTCACAGACACAAGCAGCTTCATATTAATACACATATACACACAGACGCAAGCCCTCCCTCAATCCCCACCACACAAATTCTCACACCATTACACACTATAACTCGTACACAAACACCACACACAGAGTTTAATTGCAGTAATTAAGCAGCTTAATTTAGAGCAACAACTGTTGATGTGGCGCGTGGGTGTCTTGGCAGGTAGCATCATCATCAAGGATTAACCCGACACACACACTTGTATATGCAAATATTCTCTTTCAGGCATGTTTACACTAAATACATCCATGTGTGCATGCACACCGATGTGTCCGTGTTGCACATGCATGTGTCTGTGTGCATGCACACGTGGATATACATGCATATGCATGGCTTTAATGAACAGCCTACACAATCCTTTAAACAACAACATGTCAGCTTTAACCTACTTTCACATAGTTTCTGAACTATAGGCATGACCTTCTGTGCATGAGACAGAATGTCTGTATACATCAAAGCTTGTATGTATGTGTGTGTGTGTGTGTGTGTGTGTATGTGTGTGTGTGTGCGCACATGCAATGTATGTGGTAAATAAGAAAAACATGCCATTGCTTATATGGGTCAAACATATTGTATGGATATATCAAAAGTAATTGGCAGAGGGCCTCCAAGTACCATGTGTGTGTGTTTGTTTTTGTTGGCGTGTGTATATGAATGTATAGGGAATAATTGGGAGAAAAGTTACATCCCGTCTTTCATCTTTTCGGAGTGTGTGTGTTGTCAAAGAGGAAGCATCTTGTGAAGCTTCCAAATCAGATGGACTGCTGCATATAAGAGAAAAGAAAAAAGAAAAAACAGCACTTTAACTGCTCATAGTTCTGCAAGCCACTAGTACTTTCTGTGAAAGAATTTACAGTGAACTAATGGAAATAGGAAGCCACAAGCTGATGATGAATTACTAATGCTCTGAAACGGCTTTGCAGCCTGAGTCTGACTAACTTTATGTAATATAGATTGAATGAGGATATTTCTAATGTGTTTGCAAAACAGTGATTTTCATTTAAAAATTCCTGTTATGAACAACTGTCTGTGTTTTTTGCAAAATGTATCCCTCGTTTGACGGTAAAATGGTTCAAACGTCTATTCCTTTCCTGCAATAGCTGAAGTCCAACATAACACAAGAAACTCAGAGAGTGTGCATCCTGGTGTTAAGTCGCTGTTTTCAATGTGCAAAAATTTAAAAAAAGGAATTAAAAGTGTAGGAGTTAAACATTTCCATTTACATCCATAACTACGGGAAGAAACGCAAATATACAATGTATTTCATCTCAATTGAATGACAGTAGAGGCAGATAAATAAATAAAAACAAAAAAATAACAAAAAGTGTAGGAGATTAAGAGAGAAAGCTGCAAATACAGAATTGCTGATGGAGAAACTGACAGAAATACCACAGATACAGATAATGACAATGACGGATCCACACAGACTTTTGCTTTCCCTGTCAAGATTCTAAGCATACCACCTCTTAGCATTTTACCACATATTTGAAGCAAAAGGAAAATATGCAAAAGCTGCAGAGCCATTATCATGGTTTGCTAAGAGCTATATAATGCGGCCCAGTTGTTAGCAGTGTCACTTCACAGTTAGTATGGGTTTTCTCTTTATGCTCTATGGGTCGAATGCAGTAACAATCTCTGAAATTTCTCTTATATTTTCTCTTAATTTTCTGTTAAGACAAAAAATAAGAGAAGTCAACTCCCAATGCACCAAATATTCTTAACCATCCAAATCTGCTCTTACCCAGGTGTGCTGAATGATGAATCCCACTTGATCAAAAATTGGAGGCGTGTGGCCGATTGATTGTTATTAGCATAGGTAACGCCCCCTAAACACTATATAAGGGCAGGTGTGGCACAGACTTGCAGGTGTGGAGGTGCGGGATTTGACTGGCATGTGTTTCGCCTAAATTGAGGCTCCAGAGTATTGCACAAATCTAAAAGCAGTGCTCTTGGCAATCTGAAACGGCTCAACAGCCATTCATCAGTCTCATCCAATAGATCTGTGCGATCTCTAAAAACACGTTTTCTGCGTAAGGCCTGGATGGCCAAAGCATCTTAGAGCAGTATATAAGCCATTTAGAAGCTGAACGCACGCAATATCATCCAAAGGTTTTTATAGTCTTAATTGGGATCAATGGACCAATAGTATTTCTTTAGCCCACAAATTAAATAATGCAATCATTATAATTACTCTAAAACATATAATAATCTAAATTTGTTTATATATTATTGATGCATTTTTTTATGTTCCTTAAATTTAAAACTTACGTTTCCTTGCATTGGACAAACAAATTGTGGACTGTGTAAACAAGATGTTTTTTTTCTAATCTTGATAAGAGTGCTCTTGACCACTCGTAAAATTTCTCTTACCCAAGAGAAGAGCAAAAATAAGAAAACATAGGTGAATCCCAGAAATCAATGGGTACTAACAAAATAAGAACAAATCATGGATACTTACAAAAAAAGAGGAAATTTCATATATTGCTTCCTGTATGAGGCCCGGTGTGTCCTAAATGTGTAAACCCTGTGATAGACTGGCAGCCTGGCCACAGCTTGGCCTGCCTATTACCCAGCGCATGCTGGTATATGCCATCCTGGACAGGACAAGCAGCTCTACAAATTGAATGGGTGGATAAATGGAAGAAATATGTTTTGGATATATGCTGGTTTACCACCTCTACGTTATTTAGATTTGAATGCATGAGCAGGTAAATGTGTAGGACTATTACAATAGTGTGAGTCAATCAGTCTCAGGTAGTTGAGTTGTCTTTAATACCTGTATATAGCTATTACCAAACAACATCCCAAAAAACAGATGAAAAAATAAGATAGCAGGATAGATAATGAATAACAAACAGGAGATAATAAGTGGGAGAGATTGTGCAAGAACACTTTACAGAGAAGAATTTTTTTCAGGAGTGAGACTAATGTTATTAGTGATTTTGTTAGCAATCAACAGGCCTTGTTATCTGCGCTCATTAAGAAATGCTCTCATTAGTGTCACTTAACAAGCAATGGATGCAATTAAGCAGGAGAGTGAAGTAAAAGATGCAGTTGTCACAATAGGTAAAATTCACCTGTTGATAAATTGTATGTTAATTTGATCCAAAGACAACTGTGCTGGAGTTGAAAGAGAATATCTAGCAAATCATCACATCTGAAAGGCTGTCACCTGCAAATGTTTGACATTTTTGCTTGATAAATGATTTAAACGTTGAACTGATTATCACAAATGTCACCTGTCAATCTACTGATTGATCAAATCTTTTCAGCGCTAATTGAAATGTTTGAAAAGAAGATTTTTTTTCAGTATGTTACTGTAAATTGTATGAAGCAGGGGTTATCTATCAGAAAGGGATTATCCATACTGTCTCGAGATTTGACCCAATGTCTGTCTATCAAGATAATGAACTTGTACTGTACGTCATTAAAAGCACATGAGTCGAAGCCGAGGGGAGGATGAATGGCTGATGGGGTGCGTGGATTAGAGGACGGGGAGGCTGAGACACAGAGAATGAGAGTCAAAGGAAGCTATAGGGGGTAGATCCCATTTATGTATGCTTCAGAGACCCCAAGAACTGCAAGGCACTAAGGGCCTTACACACACAGACACACACACACACACACACACACACACGTCTCAACACTGAGATTACATGTGGAAATGAGTTCCTATTAAGAAGTCATTGAGGTGGTAATGGTTAATATCAGCTGTCAAAGAAGTCAAGGCAGTGGACACACGCACATAAAAATGTATGATCACAAACATTCTCTCACGGACACACAATACCCCCCACCCCACAGACACACACACAGAGTACTACAGTTGTGTTATTAATCAGACATAATAAGGTTTAACTCTTTCTAATTCAAGGCCGTTGACCTAATTTCTATACATGCTGTTTGTGTGTGTGTGTGTGTGTGTGTGTGTGCATTCGCCTGTGTGCTTGTGCAGGCACTAATTTCATAAATAATAATACGTCTGGTCAGTATTTATGCTAATATATTCAGGACCCACCAGCAGGCATCATGTTTGTGTTTGTTAATTCACTTAGCTGGTGTGTGTGTGTGTGTGTGTGTGTGTGTGTTTGTGTGTGTGTTTGTCTATGGAATGAGTGACTGTAGCAAGCCCAGACAAACTTTGAACGCAGCCTGTGTGTCTCTGTGTGTGTGTGTGTTAATTAAGTTAGTGATTCTTTAATATATTGTGTGTGTTTGTAACTGTATTTGGAAATTTGCTAATGCAATAATATGTTTTGTGTGTGTGTGTGTTAATTTAGTCAGTGGTTCTGTAAACATTATCTTATTATGTAAATATTAGTATTTTTAGGTAAACAAATGGGATATTTTCTGTATTACTGTAAAGCTTTAGACTAATGACTGTGGTTTGTTTACTGAGTTAACAAGCTGAGGAACAGATAGTCTCATGCAGGGCTGCTGATCCCAATCTGCCCATCCTCCCTCTCACTACCTTTCTCTTCAACTGTTTTAATCCTCTCCCACTGCACATAGCAACACCACTTTCACATACTGTACAAACACCAAGACACCAGAGACTATGCATGTGATCAACCCACATTTGATCTTTCAAATGAGATCACTGGTCACTAGCAGAGATCTGATTGTCAGACACTTGGGTTAAGAACTATACACTGCTTGAAGAGTTATCCCCGATCTTGTATAATTAAATACACTAAACATAACCGTCATTAAAGCTGGTCCAAAAACAAAGTGGAAAAGCACTGACAGAATCAGAAGAGACAGAGACAGAATCAAGAAGCCAATCAAGAAGAATTAGATGTGTCAAAAGGGTAGTTTTGAAACCCAAACAGTACAAGAAAATCCTTTTGCTTCCAGGAGCGTGACTAAATAGCAGAATCAACAAATGTCACATGAAACATTTAAAACAATGTGTTTTACTTATAAAAACAGAAAAGGTTTTAAGGACACCCCACATATTTAGTTGTTGAACAACTAAATTTTTATTAAAAGGTGACAATACATTCAAAAATCTTCTAATTATTGTACATTTCATATTATTGTACATTTCATACCATGTTTTTAAAAGAGTTTCTTATCTCCGTAAAGCCTTTATTGGAAAATAGGTGCTACAGAAAGAAGCGAGGGTTCATCTTATATTAGCACACACATCCCAGCCAGTTTCGCTCATGTCACTAACCCCATAATACTCATCTTCACAAGTCCTAACGCCGGGGACACACGGGAGGCGAACATGCTGCGAAGTGCCGCGATATGACAATTCTCTGGCGAGCAGTAGCCTGGCTGTTCACACCAGAAGCCATTTCTCCACGCCGGTCAAGCGATTCTACCCCTCTGCTCTTTTGTAATCATACATCGAGCTGATCTTTAAGTAAGAACCTTTTCATGTGTTCCTGGATAACACTGTACATATATGTCCACTTCTGGAGCGCCTATAGTAATGAGTTTTTGTCGTGGTAAATGAATGGCCACAGTATAGACAAAGTGTTTGTTCCCAGTGTTGTGTAGTTCGGTCTGTAGCTTCAGTGATATACAACTGACATATTACAACCATAATAAAGTGTTTGTTTATCCAGTTATCAGTGTGTTTTCTTGCCAGATTTTCTCGCGGTGAGCGGAGAAAATAGAACAGATGCCGAAACCATCGCTGCCGATTGCGAGCCGACCGCGGAGCTCCGCGCCACGACGCTCCCTGTGTGAACAGCCCAATTGGTTAACATGGGCGCCGAAAGGAAGCAGGCAGCACTTCAGGGCGCTTCGCGGTGCTTCCGCCTCCGGTGTGTCCCCAGCGTAACTGTCTCATTTTCAATGTAAAATATAGTGAAGCTCAATTATTGATCAGTTACAGCATATCCTCCACGCTCATGAATATACATACACATTAATGTGTGGACCCTGTTAAGTCACAAATTATGCTACATGGGAATTCTACACATAGAGAGCAGAGACCATGATATACAGTACAGTTCCTTAACAGAGAGACACAGAGAGGCAGAAACAGAAAGATGCGGAAAAGGAGTGAACTGCAAGAGAGAAAGTGCTGAGAGATCCTAAAAGCTGTTCTTGACACTGGTTGATTTATGACAGCCACACACACACACACACAATAAATGGAATGTTTGTCACTCTAAGATACCTAAACATGAACACACCATCATCCTCTCACACACACATCCTTCATGGCCACTTCAGGGGAGAGTGGCTTAAAGGGTACAGAAATGTGTGCTGATTAACAGTTTTAGTGAGTGATGGACAAGAATATCCTCTCCCCTTCTCTCTCTCTTGCAGAGGAATGAAGAAGCTTTTTGGACTGCCTGATTGCAGGTATGCACATGAAGGCGTGTTTCAGATGGATCTCTCACGACAGTTAAGGCTACTGCTGCAGAAAATAAAAACTGAAGAGCAAAGTAATGCACGCACGCACGCACACACACACACCTTAACACACAATTCGAGCTACTAGGCAAGGCAGAGTTCTGCCCCTAACACACATACATACCACACACACACACACACAAAACACATGCAATGGGGGTCGAAGGGAATCAGGCATAGGGTTTTCTGCAAAGTGACAGATGTGGCGACAGGCCGTCCAGTCAAGCAGAAACACTCAACGGCTTCTTCAGCTGAAGACCTGGAGTGACATTCACTGTGGCTACAGTGTCAGCACAGTCATGCACGCACGCACGCACGCACAGACAGACAGACAGACAGACAGACAGACACACACACACACACACACACAGCAAAGTATACGAACACATAGCAAAATTACACACAAACTGCTTCAACTACAAAACTGCTTCTTTTTTTTTTTGGTGAAGACATTTTCAATTTTTCATTTGGTGAAATGAAATATATCATCAGCAGGACTCACTGAAGCTAAATGCCACACTACAGCAAGAGGCAGACAGAGAGATGCATGTTGAAGACATGTCCGGACATGTACCAAACATGTACCGACATGTAACCAACTGTGGAAGTAAGTGATTACATGTCATGCCGCACCAGAATATTCACTTCTTCCTTGTCGATGGCAACTATTTCTTCTCTTTTTCACAGGAGTCTGTGTCTAATCTATATGACCAAAACTTTTACAACACTACACACGGTAAACAGAAGAAAGTAAGTGCGTGTGTTAGTATCGGTGTGTGTGTGTGCCATCATTTAACAAACCCGCCACTTTTTTTTTTTTTAATTTGTGTTTGTTTTTGTTCCAAATCTTTCTTTATCCTCCTTCTCCCCTTATAATTTCCCTTCTCATTAAACTTCAATTGACTCTCTTCTCTTCTTTCTGTTACACTTCCCTAATTGTCTTTTTTTTCTTCTCACGTTCATCTTTCTCTGATCTACTACAGCCATTTACTTTCTCTTTTCAAGCTCTGTATTTTTCAGTTTGAGTATTTCTCTGTTTTGCTCCATCTGTGGAGTCTCCTATCTGTCAATCTTGTCCATCATGTCAATGTAGTATCATACAAAAACTGCTTTAAATTCGTAATGCTGTAGGGCATTGTCCTCTCCAAATCATGTGCCATACATAGTCCACACTCAATGGTACAGTCAAGTAATATTCTAATATATTAAAAGATGAAAATATAATCCCAAAGCATATCTCTTTACCTCACAGATCAGGACTGACATTACTCAAAGCTGTTGATAAAGTGCTTTTGGGGTTTCTGAGGTAATAAATTGGGATGGCACAAGCTTCACCAGTTTTAATGTGAGCTAGGCGGTCTGGGCAAAAGTACCAAGTAAATAAACAAACTGTGGATAAAACGATAGATTCTAACATACAGTATACAATACTTTTTGTAACATAGAAAAAATCCAATATAATAAGTCACTGAGTGACCCATTACTTTTGGTCCATACTGACTCACATCACACTGGCATCCTGTTTTCTACAGATTGTTCAGCCATGCACTCATGCTGTCAACTTTCCATCTCACCTCATATCAAAGGTGAGAACAATTAATTCTGTGTCCTCTTCTTCTCTCGTGCATATTTTATAAGCAACATAGCTATGTTTTTGAAGGTTATATCCCATTTGTTTGGAGGAAAAAATGTTGTAGCCTGTGCAGAGCTGCACTGTCTGCTCAGCTGAAACTTTTGCACATCACATGAATGCATCACAGCACATCAACAACTTCTTACACTTGATTCACCACACTCAGACCAATTCCATTATTCTATATTGGGGCTTAAAGATGTGAAGCCAGATCTGAGTATGATGTACTAATGAGGTCTGTTTTGTACTTGCTTTTTCTTCACAGAATTTTTCTTTTTAAAAGGATCAATATAAACCAAACCACATTTCCATGCATTAAAATGTTGTTCTGTTTCCTGCTGCAGTTGGTCACCGTTCACTGCCGTTTACAGTAAACAAGCTACTCAGAATGTTTACAGATATAGAAAGTGACAAGAAAAAATTGAGAGAAAACACAGGTTAAAAGTAGACAATAAAGTTTGCACTGAAGAAGCTTTTGTTTAATTTTCACGTTAGTGTTGAATATTCAAATTATTTATAAAATCCTAGATTTTTACTTTTTAACTGAAAATAAAGAGCTCATAAAGACCTCATCCTCAGCTTAAGTCTGGTAAAATATTTTTCCCTTCTCCATCAAAAGAAAAGTGAATCCAGGCTGTAGTACATGTAGTAACCCTACCCCTGCTTGGTTTGGTTGACAATGCCAGCCCCCCACCCACTTACTTGATTTGCATATTGTGCATGAACATGCCATCTGATAACACTGCAAACAAAATATACACAATGAGTAGGCATGGACTCATTATTTGGATAGCATATTGGATGCAGATCGGATTGTAATGTAAGATTCAAATATCACAGGTCTTAAGAAATGAACTCTAAAACCAAAACTTCAAAACTAGTACAGAGTTTGAAAACAAGTATGCAATTTGAAGCTGCATGAATGGATGCAATCAACATAAGGCTTCCAGCTACATTCATTTCTAAATGTTAATATTTACAGAACAGGATACACCTATTAACTGACTGGCCACTTCATTAAAGGCATACCGAGAAGGATTTTCTTTAAAAAACGATGTATAGACTCATACAAAAATAACCCCTCTCAATCATCACTTATGACCCAGTAGAATTGTGTGGGGGTGTGACGTTTCTGGGCATCAACCTTTGGGCCGTGGTGTGTAGCCCCCAGCCAATAACAGCGCGCAGGGTGTGAGGTGCGGGACTCTATAAAAACGTAGCGACCAGTTGCTAGATCGTAAGCACGTGGGACCACCAGAAGCACGTGAACTTTGAGCCAGGGAGGAGGGGCCAACTTTGAATGTTGAGTTTACAAACAGCAACCGACAAATCCTACTCGTTATGCCTTTAAGTACACCTGCACAAGCTAATGTGATCCAACACAACAGCTTTGCCATGAATTCTACTTTTACAAAGCTTGGTGGTTTTAATATTTTGTTCACCCCATTTACATACATGAGAGGGGCAGAATATTAAAACCACCTTTCAATATGATACACTCCAGTACAACACCACCACCCACTACGACCTCAATAATAAACATAAAGTAGAATCATTACCTTTCTGACAGTGTCAACAAAAACTGAAAAATTATAAGCTTCGTAAAAGTTGAATTCATGGCAGAGCTGTTGTATTGGATCACATTAGATTGTACAGGTGTACTTAGTGATGTGGCCAGTCGGTGTATGTATATATTTATTGATGAACGGTGTCCTCACACAATACATAATGGAAAAGTACAGGCATGAAGCTGCTTCCAGTATTCTTGGTAATAGTGTTGTTGGCTTGCCATTATACTATAATGATGCAAAATGAATAGGATCAAGACTTGATAAATAAAGCATATTCAATTCTAAATTGTTTTTAAAAGGAGGGAGATACAAGGCTTTGGATAGAAAAACTCTGATGAATTATCAGTCAGTTCTCATTTGCCTCACAACATCAATGCTGTGTCCACAAGGAAAAGTAATTATATTTTTTTCAGTGTAGTCATATACCCTTTTAAAATGGATAGTTTCCAAACTAAGACACATCTCCCACAGTTGTTATCATCTCTACACACGCACACATAAAGGAGGTTAAATGTGCATTTCAAAATGCATGTTTATCTAGTTGTGTATGTGATGGAGAATGATTATTTTTAGACAAAACAAAGCTTGTTTGTCAAGGGCCAATGCCAAGTACAACCTGAAGCACAGAGAGAGTTTGAGTTAAAAGAGTTAGAGGGAACATTTATTAGAGGACATATTCAGTAGTTTGCAGCATTCGCAAAACATTTCTCTGAGCAAGTGTCTGTGTGTGTCTGCATGTATGTGTGTGTGTGTGTGTGTGTGTGTGTGTGTGTGTGTGAGAGTATGTGCGTGTGCATCAGCTGTCCCCCCTGTAGCCCTTTCATGTCACCCAACACCAGGGGCTCGTGGCTGTGGCCACGGGTGGTCCACTATGTGCGAACTGGTTCCTGCAGGGGGTGTGAGGAGACCCCCCGATGGTATCAAAATATATTCCACAGAGGGAAAAACACACAAGAACGTACGCACAAACACACACACAAACACCGTACAGTGCTGTGAATTATACCCAGAGGATATGGGTGTCTTTTTCTAGATACACACACACACTGACATTTTTGCAAAATGAAGGCACTTTCTTTCATAATTTCTGTCATTCCTGTTGGTTCCCCAAAACAAGAACGAATGGGATGGATTGAACAGGACAGGTACATAACTAAAAAGGAATTTGCAGGGGTGGGAACATATGGAAATCTCGCAATTCAATTCTGATTCTTGGTGTCACAATTAAATTCACCATTGATTCTAGATTAATTAGATTAGAATTAAATAGAAAAGGAGCACTATATTCAGGCTCTTACTCTAATTCATTGTGTGCCAAACAAAGCAATACAGAACAGAACTAGCATTAAGCTAACTGGACTAGATGAAGGTCAAAGTCTGATGAACAGAATAAAAACAGCATGTGGGAGTACACAGCTTCTTTATTTGAAAAAGGCAGAAGCGATAATTTGGAAACATGTTACAGTCTTCTGTCAGTGTGAGAATAATGAAATAAAAGTAATTTACTAACAACCACCACTGGCTGGAAAGTCTTTTGTAGAAACAGAAGTTGGTCTTCTTGTTCTGGAGTGAGTAAAAGAAAGTGCTCTACTGTGTTGTTACTGTTACTAACGTTATGTCTTGAGCAATGGAGAACACCATCTCTGGTGCAGCACAACTTCCAGGGAAACCCATCGTTATCCACAATGCTGTATGGACGCAGGTCATCAAGGAGACAGATTATGGATTTGGATTATTTTCATAAGTGTTGGCTGGAAGATTTGTAACATGTTGCAATCGTGTTGGTTACATGAATCGTTTCTTCCCCACCTCTAGGAATTTGCATGTCTGAATGTTAATTTTACTGTAATATAAGGTGAAATGCGACTCACAATCTATGAAAACTAGACACCATAATTTCTTTAGTCCTGTATTGCAATGCATGTTTCTATCAGAGGGGATACGTAAACAGTCCAGCATTTCAGTACCAGGGCCTAATCAGGTTGTGTCAAAGAGAGGCCTCAACTTACTAGGTCCCAAAGTGCTTCTGAAATCTGTCTTACTCAAACTTCTAAATCCCCTGGTCATTTGAGGTTTCTCTAAACTGTTAGATATGTAGGAGGTGCATCGTGCTCATCCCAACATCAGCACCAACTGGACAATGTGTCCCTTGACCAAAGCCACAATAGCTCCGAAAACATGACAAGTCAAGTCTACCCCACTTCGCTTTGAAAACTATTCTCTTGGTGTTATTTGACTTGTCCCACGGGCCAATTTTAGTAATTAGGTAAAAGCAATAAATGAATGAATGAATAAATATTTGCTTGTGTATTTTAGTGCCTAAAGCCTTCAGTGTAACGGCACTAAAACAGCTAAAATCATCATTAACAAATTATTTCTACATGTCAGGAGACAACCTCATCTATATTATTATCATTATTATATCATACTATATCATTAAAATCAATTTACAAATGAAGAATAAATAAATGCAGATGCAAATAACTGCAGGGCTAACATTTTGCTGCTGGGTTTCCCTATTCATTCAGCTCAATGGGGGATAAATGAGTTGCTGATGATATGTGCCTTGAGGAATGAACTGGGGTTTAGCCTTTTCACAAGCGATGTTTTTATCTATCCATCTGAATGCAGATAAGCCAATAGTGGCTCAACATCAGACAGCAACTAAGTCAGAGAAAGATGAAAAAAAAAGTACAGTGGTTGATAAAGGACAGAGAAGTTGCACACAGATATTGAGATTACAAGAAAGGGAGAGAAATCATGTGAGAAAATGTTAGTGAAAGACTAAAAGGAGACTGATAAGACAAAAAGGTGATTAAGTTAGAGAGATGTACACAGAAAGAGATGGGACTAGGAAAATGGATTTGAACCAAAATGGAAAGATGAGAATGCGAGGGAGATGGAATTGATTGAAAATGAGGGACGATCAAAGAAGGGGAAGCCGTAATGACAGAGGGAGAGAGAGCAGAGTAGGGAAAGAAAAAGACAGAAGGATAGAACCATCATGGGGAGTGAAGTGGGTGTGAAGTGATGGAATGAATTCAGACAGGAAAACAGACAAACACCAGTGGAAAAGTGGGACAGTTGCATAATGCTTTAGACTGAGCAGGACCAAATAATCTCAATATCTGTTTAACTTCCATTTCTCTGTCTGTCTTCAACTCTTCTCAAGGGGCTATTCTTATGAAAAACGAAGGAAAGAGCTAGATCAATAAGGTTACTTTTATAAGACTGTAAGATACAATTTAATAATGCACAATTGCTGTTTCCTTCTCATTCTCTTCGTGGCACTTTTCAGTCTCACTCCTCAGGCTTTCATTAGTCTCCCTCTTTTGATTCTTCTCTTATTTACAGGTAATGAGTAGTGTTGATCACAACACTGATGTGAGGTTCAAGTTAATTACAGGTAGAATAACCAATTACTTGTGATGTGTGTGTTAAGTGGGTGTTTATGTGATGTGTGTGTATGAGAGCGTGGTGGTTTAAGATAGTAGGCAAGTGCCTTAGAAAAATGAGAACAGAGAGAATGAGTTTACCTTTTGCTTGCATACGAAACTATTATAGGGATCACATTTAAATGAATTGTCTTTGAACCAAATGTACATGTGATTATAAATGTGTTAAATATGTTGTCTGTTAACAGTTCACAGTAATTCAAATGATGCTTGTTTTACGTATGCTTACTGTAGCCAGTGGAAAGAAAAAGTGAAAATTAAGGTTTTCTCCATAAAGGCAATTGGTTCTGAAAAACATGTTAAGAAGTCTCTGTCCATTGTTTAATGGGTATAATGTGGACTAAAAGTAGATCTATACATATAGTCTACACAAAATTTGACAGGGAAACCGCTGACCCAATTAACACATTTTAAGAAACTTTACATGACTGATGTAACAGTAGCCCATTGTGGAAATCAACAGTCAACTTCAAGCTTCACTCATCAATATTTTCATATTAAAAAAGGATCAAATGACTATGTGTAATGTGAATGGGGTCACTCATAGTGGAGCACCCAGAGCATTTCAACATCTTTCAGCTCACTGTTTTGGTATTTTGGCGCGTGACTTCACTGTTTTGATTCACACTCACTGCTCTGATCAGCGTCACGTCCAGATGCAGCTGTTTTCAACGAAAAGTTTTACACACTACCTGCCCATCACCAAACAGCAGACAGACAAAGTTAGCGACTTTCTGATGATATAGTCGAGCATTTAGCAGCTAAATAGTCAGACACTTCCCTAAGGAGTTGGTGGAGACCAAAAACAGAGCTAATGGGGGAATAAATAAAAAAATACACAGTCCTGGAACTCGCTACCTGATCACTTGAAATTTGCTGCAAACTTCACCACTTTTAAGAGAGCTACGAAATCCTGGTTAATTCAGCAACAAACCTGTACTCATGTCTAGTTTTTAAATGTAATGTTTTTAATGTGCGCTTTATCCTATCTTGCTGTATTCAGCTTACCTTCTCTTTACCTCACTGTTCTAATCTCTTCATAAAAGCCCTTCTCGGGACAGGTGTTGCAAACAAGCATCTGCTATAAACACTATGATACTTGCATCGGATAGCTGTTTTCAGTTTGTCTATGTATACTGTATCTGTCCCTATCAAATAAACCATAAATAAATAAATAAATACATAAGGACTTAAATTCATCAGGTGGCCAGAAACTTGCTTCAGGTCTGAGTGTGTAAATTGGCATTGTTTGCCAACACATTTGACCTAACAAGCTTATAAACTGATAATGTGTTAATATTGTGTTTACAGCTTGTTCTGCTGCCTCCAAAAAAAATGAGAAACTGTCGCTTTAATAAAGAATAATGTTAACTGTAATGCATCTTTGTCGAAGATGTGCTAATAAAACATACTGGATGAAAAGACATCTGTACAGAGGTGATACAAGTGTATTCAATTGTGGATATGTTTATTGCCATGACAAACACACTCAAACATTCCCTACTTTTATCATCTACCTTTTACTGATCTGAAGCAGTCTTTGCGGAAAACCACATGACACAAATATACCACATGGCAGAAACTTTAATCCCCGCAGGTATCTGAAGGGCTTTTGTTTTGCGACACTGCCAAAAAGCTGAAAGGGTTCAAACACGGGACTGTGTAGATTAAACGGCCCAATTAATCTCTCCTTCTCCAGCCTTCCAAGCTCCAAGTCTAGACTTCAAAGCACACACAAACTTGAGGACTTGAGCCACTTATAGATTGATTTTTTTCCTTACACTGGTGTGTGTTTATCATGACTCATTGTGGCTTATGGAAACTACCTTGTAGTCATGTAGTTAACTTCAATAGTGAGTGGTTATGAACCAGTCAAGATAGAGAGCAAAGGCCTTCCTTGTGTTCCTGAAAGATATAAAAACTATACATCTGAAAAAAACTAATAAATTAAAACTCAACTGAAAAAATAAAGAGTTAAATTGTTTTAGCTCAGGAAAGAAACTCAGAGGAAATAGGGCCTGGTGCAAAGACTCAGTATTATGTCAGTATCCTTGTTTTGAAAGAGAGATAGGGGGTATCAAGCTTTGAATTGTGAAAAGCAATCAAAGCAATGACGAAAGATAGGACAGGAAAAGGAGAAAGAGAAACAGATTAGAGCAAGTCGTAGAGAGCAAGAGAATGATATGGGCAGTTTAACAGGGGTACAAACTTGGCATATACAAGAAAAAATGGTTGCTTTATACCACCGTATACCTTAATGAGCAGATATAAACTGTAATTCTATGATGTAACAATATGCAAAAAAAATCTGAAAAGTGTATTTTATTTTCTTTGTTTATTTTTCCAATAGCATTGTCTAACTGGGTTGGCACATGAAAAAAGGTTACAGGGGAATTGAAAGAGGGACCCCCAAAATAATTGTTTCTTTCAGCGGGCAATCATTACAAATATTTACAAGGCTACAATAACAAAAAAGAGGGTGTCATTTATTTTTTATCTTTTGTGACTCGCATGGACTAACAAGAAGGAAGTTGGTATGTAAACAACAGAGCAGTTTTGTGCTTAACAGCTTGGGAAAGGGAACACAGACACAGACACACACACACACACACACACACACACACACACACACACACACAGTGGCGTTTTGGGAGGAAGAACTAAAAGCCAAATGTGAGTCAGAGGACTTACAGCAGTTAAACATTTTAACAGGCACAAGCCCACTCTTGGTGTGTGTATGAAGGACCGTGTGTGTAAAGCCATACAGACAATAACAAGGCCAGTGAGCCGAGCACATGGTCCGGGTGTGAATCTAAGTGTCCTACTGCCACCTATTGATTGACTGTGGAACTACTCTCCCCTCCCCCACACAGGGTTGTAAAGCAGGAAAATACAGTAGTACACACAGCCTCTATGTGAGAGAAAAGAAGAAAAAAAACAGATGGAGAAGAGGGGGCACAAGAAGAATAAAATATGTCATGAAAGGAAAGAAAAGTGAGAAAAGGCAAGGAAAATATTTTACGAAGAGAGAAACTGAAATTAAGACACTTAACAGTCTTTCAGTACCTAAAAAAACAACTCTAAAATCTATAATACATCTTCATCTGTTGCTCAGAGGTACATTTTTGCTGGCCTTCAGCTGTTTTCATTTCTTTAATCACATGCCTTCATGCTATTACTTTCTCATAATGCATTTGTTGCTTTTGTTTAACACTTCAGTGTATTTCAGTGCATTGAAAGTACTTACAAAACTATCCTATGTTGAGAAAAAAAACCATACAACAACACTATTATGGTGCAATTGTTAGTAGCACCCCTGTATATTTCACAAAGAAATATAGTATAGAATTTATAGAGTAATTATTAGGTATATATACTGTAGTGAAGAGTGTGTATAGAGTTATAGACTTAGCATAGGGCTATTACATATATAGTAGTTCAGGAACAGAGTACAGGGTAGTATAATGGTGCATTGCACCAGCAGCACTATGGTAAAGAGTGCAGATGTTAGATGTTACAACAATAAACAGCAGTAAAACTATGTTTACAGCTATAGGTATACTGTAAATTTAGTAATATACCAGAATACAGAACATTTAGTAGCACTGAAGTATATAGAGCAATACAGGGGAAATACAGTAGTACTATAAAGAATGGTGTTTATCAAAGGCTTTAAAACATTTTGATATAGTGAACTGGAGTGGGGAGAGAGGAGAGGTGTGGACACAAGTTCACAGAGGACAGAGCAGATGGTGTCTGCTGGACTTACACAATCTCTCTCACACACACACACACACACACTGGTGACATAATAGCAGCATGCCAGGTGTGCAGTTGGTGGCCTGCAGTCTGGCATTGACTGTGAGTTGTGCGTGTGTGTTTGTGTGTATCCCGGGCTGTCTTTGTGTGAAAGGGGCCCCCTATTCACTGGTCTCTGCTGCCAGCTTGGCACTAAATCACAGGACAAGACGGTACACACGCACAAACACACACATGCATGCACACACACCACCCTCTGTTGTCTTTTTGTCCAGCCTATGGAGAGAATGAAAAGAGGTCAAACAAGAAGACAGAGGCAGAGCAGCAAATGATGGACGGCGGCAGTTTAGTTGAACTTTAAGAGCAAAAGACAAATAAAAGATATTTAATATGGTACAAGAATGGAGACAAGAAAACCAGAAAATAACTGTTCTGTCTCTTCTTTAGTGTCTCAGTGTCTCTCGTCCAAACAGTGAGCTGACTCAAACTGGGAATACACACACACACACATTCAGCGTCATGGCCATGCATAATGAGAAGTGGTAGAGGTGAGACTGCAGCTGGGTTGTCTAAACCTTGCCTGAAGAGACTGCCTGAGGAAACAGTGTGTGTGCATGTACTTTATATTCTTGTGTATAGCGTGAATGAGTGTATGTTTAAAGCCAGACGAGCCGCAGTCACCAAACAGCCAAGAATCTGCTCTGTATCAAACTAGTGACAATAATGACACAACCAATGAAATATTTACACAGAGACAAGGAGGGGCAGAGAGGGAGGGAGGGAGGGAGAGAGAGATAGATATCAGTCACAAGCAGTAACAAGCAGGCTGGGAGGTGGAGAACGGCACAAACTGAAGGATTCTCTTCTCCATCTCAATTGTGGCTACCTTGAATGAGAAACATAACCTGTATTCAACTGTTAATCACTCCCCAGCAACTTGCCATGGCAGCAGCACCTACACTACTGACCTACTGTGGTTATGCTACCTTTAGATGATAACATGGTTGCAACAAGCCACGGCCCAAAGGACAAATCATAAGACCAACTTATGAGCTTATTGGCTCTCCGGTGTCTATCCTGACCATGAAATAAATTGAATCACAATACACCTTTTTCGGGGCAGATATTTTCATATCTACTACTACTGCTATGTTTCATAGCAAGAAAAGCACAGGTGGCACTAATAACATTAACAATGGCGCAGTAGTTGGTGTCCAAGTAAGCTATGCCAATGAGCATGCACAATACGGGGCCCTGAAACGGGGACTGAATACAGCCATGATAAGCATTATTAATTACACCTGCATCTGTGAAAAAGCGAATTACTGAAGATGACTACTGAAAACTACATAAAGATTGTACTGATTTTCACTGGTATTATGTCATTTATTTATAATCAATAACTTGTGTTAATAGAGGAATTTCACAAATGCTATTATCACAAAAAAATCTACACAAACTTTAATTAGATCCACACTGTTTATTCTAAATCAAAATCAATTAATTCTCTTTGAGAAAGCAAAACAGTGAAGTATTGAAGACCAACAAAAGACTGATCCACATCTCCTTGCAGATCAATGGATTTCAGACCAAAGCCTCACAATCTTTTTATTATACACATAAAGAAGTATACACCATAACCACAAAAGTACGACAAAGCTTTCCGGATTCTGTTGGATACTTGTTTCACATAATCATGCTGCTAGCACAAGCCTGTCTTCTGTCCAGACCATTAATTTGGATGTTTAACAAAGTGTATGACTTGCATTGGAAGCTTTCTGCAAACTCATTTGATGTTTACGTTGTACAGGTGGAAAGAAAATCCTTAACCATTTTAGTATTGTGCTTCACCCACTGAGAGTTGAACCCCTCGCCTTATCTTTGGCACTGTTAGCGTCATGCTTAACGCATAAAACTGTACAGCGATACTTAAACAAATTAAGTCAAGAAACATAAGACTTGTTATCACTTCTTGATACTTCCGTAGTGGTGACATATGTTTGAACTCTGGTGTGTGTGTGTATGTGTGACTGAAGTCTGGTTTGAATTTATTGGCTACACAACAGCCAGATTATGAAAAACTGTTGCTGGAGCCTGAACCATTTCTCAGTGCAGAAGAGCACACATGGAGAAACTTCTGTCTGTGTGAAAAATATCAGCAACTTATCGGCCTGGAGGAGATTCAGAAAATCCATTTTTAGCTTCTCCATGAGAGCTTTCCCAGAGGATAATAAATATGACTGTTTCCACACACACAGGAAATTTGTGTTAGTGCTTGCATGCTCAGCAGTTTTCCACATGGTCTTTCCAATAGATGGCACTTTGATGGTGGTGACTCAACTATGATCAATGTGCTTCTATCAATATTTCAGTCTCTGCTTGTCTGCCTCTGTGTCTCTATTTCCACTCTGGCTCATCTCTCAATCAATAAGATCTTCTTCTTAATCTTCTTACCTCCATCTCTTTTACTTGAATGAATGCCAAGTGTACAATTCACATTGGCACATACAGTATGCATACAGGTCTGTGTTCTCCCATGTGCAGAAAAAATACTTGATAATGTTAACAGCTACTGAGCATGCAGACCATCACATCTGGTTTGACCCTGTACATCTGTGAAATTATACTGTTCTTTTTATTTCCTGCGTTGCCCTACTCTCAATAATCCACAGCCTTTTCTCTGCTGCTGTGATGACCGACTATCCTCACAGGGTTCATTTACCTTTCTTGTAATCTAATCTAAGGTGTAATTCAAATGTAGCCACTAAACTTTAACTTGAACACCCAACCTGGAGGAACCACTGACCCATTCCTGGCAAACTTTGGCAGCCTCGTCTGTCCATGTGTCACATAGCTGCAGCAGCAGAGGTAAACGGGAGCTGACACCTGTCACAGATGTTGGGGCTAGCCAACAAGCTAGCCCACATATCTGCCTCTCTATCTGTGGTTATCTGTCATATGTCATCCAGCTGGAGCCAAGAAACTAAGCAGCGTCATTGCTGCTAATATCTGTGTTGGACACTGGTGCCATCAGTCATGTGGAAATGAGAGAAAAAGCAGATGATGTGTGTGAATATTAACGGGTTTATTTGCCTCCAATGTATGATGTTATCATTAAAAAGGACTTGTGGTGTAAAAATAACTCTAAAGATGTGATTATATTGTCAGTTTATGTGCAAAAAATTAGCTCATGTTCCATGTTGACATCCAGGCATTACATTGCATTTTCAGTGGTTTTGCTTTGAATCTAGTACATCAAGTATTTTTACAAAAGGAGAAAAGCACCAGCTGTCAGGTCGAGAGAAAAAGCAATAGTGGTGATACAAGGCTTCAGTTGTGTGTTGTCATTATGCCAACACTCAATGGAGCCCAGAATTCAAGCTGTGTCGTGATTGCTAAGACGCATGTCGCACACTAATGCAGTGTGTCATGTGGAAGTGATAGCAGTGGGTCTGTATCTATGAAACGTCACGTCCTGTTTTAGACCGAGCCATTTCAAAAACACAATACCGACAGTTTAAAATGACAAGGTGACAGCCACAGTGGGTGTTTGAAGACCACAACAAAAATAGAGTTCTCTCTCGTACACAGGCCTGGCACCTCACTCTGTCTGACTGGTCCATGTCTCCTGTCACATTTCTGTGGGGCAGTCACCGTGTTTACAGGTCAGGGTATCTGCAGGTTCCAGAGGTTAAAGCCTCGCTTTTAATGTTGCCTTGAATGTGAGAAGAGAAACCAGCCAATTTCCAAATAATTCTAAATAATTTTAGTATAAATAGGCAATACAGAAAGCAACAATTATGTTTTATGTAACACAGATGTGAAAGGAAAAAAGAATATTAATAATACAATGAAGCCTGGCACTGCAGTTGTATGGCTGCTCCGTGATGGACAGCAGAAACATCTCATGTGGCATTTACAGTTGGATTCATATTTACATTGGAACTGAAAATTTGTCAAAGCAAGTCCCCCCCCACACACACACACTTTTAATTACAAGCCTGGTCACACATTATCATCCGTCATCACATGACCACTGAGGGCAGCATTTTGTGGAATTTATTTTAGTTACTGTTATACTCACAATTTAAATGGACTCTCCCGTGATGAGCATTTTTGCCCGCAAATTGCGTGAGGCCTTCCATTGCCCTACAGGTTTTTACCTTCTGTCCATTGCTGCAGAGGGACTGCCTTGATAGGAGACTGGCCTCATATTACAGAGTCAACCTTGTAAGCTCAGCTAATGCACTGAGAAGGGGGCTGATTTGGTGGTTTTAAAAACACAATCTCAAAAAAAGACCTTCAATGAAACCATAAAAACTAATTGCAATCAAACACAAAACCCATATTGGTCAAAACAACATAGTTGTACATAATTTCCATGTAAGGGAAATCGCAATCCAACTTGCCCATATATTTTGCTTGTGAAACTTAATTAATAATAATTTGTACATTACAGTAGCCAATAATGCAATCTCGATGTTTTATAGATTGATTGCCATTATGACATACAGTTTAACATAAAAATACAAGTCCAGTCCGAGACGGAAAGAGACTGACAAAAGGAGGGCAGAGGGGAACGGCGATGGAATGAGGACTGAAAAGAGAGACATGCAGGCCTAGAGACAGAAGAACAACAGGAGCAACAAGAAGTGAGAATAACAGGAGGGGTAAGGACAAGAGAAGGATGAAGGAGGGAGGAGGAGGAGATCAGTCATTGGTTTGTGGGCAGACTGCTGGTGGATGGAGGTTGTTCACCTATCTACTGTACTCACCTCATGGAGAATTGCCATCTCCAGAATTGCTCACCCAGAGGAATATGGTTAAATATTTCTCTACTTCTGGCTGTTTCACACACACCTAAAGATACACACTTCTGTGCCGACACACAGGCCAACTCACACTCGATCAGTTTCCCAGCATGTCTCTGTCACACACAAAACTACGCATATGAACCCCCACACACTCCCCACCCATACACTCACACACACACCCACAACGTTGTCATTTCCTATGACATCCCCAGCCTCCATTACCTGCATACATTAACAAACCTCTCTGATGTTAAAAATTATACATTCATACATTTGAATAATTCAGATTATTTTAAAAGCTGTGCACTCACTCACTCTCTCTTTTTTTCCAGATGGAAAGAGAGCTATTTACCTCAAATCGCATTTGAATAAATCCCATAAATCCTTTCAAAGTTCCCCGGGATAAACCAATCAAATACCCCCAACACTGGCTGACTGGCCAATCAAAATTAGCATTCATACTTGCAGCCTTTTTTATTCAAAAGACATCAAATAGCAAATCGAATTCCAGGGCCTATTTGTGAGGCTCAATTTGTGTGAGATAAGAAAAAGGTGGCTAATAGAGTGAGAGTGAGAGAGAAAAGGGGCATAGCTGTAGTGCCATAATGTAATTCCAAACCTAACAAAAATATTTGATAGAGTAAACAGCATGCCTTTGGTTCATAAAAGTGGTAGATGATTCTATTTGTTCAACAAAAGAGAAATATATTATATGTGACCAACAAAATATACATTAGATGGCCAAAGGGTGTGGATGCCCAGTTATTCCTGAGATGAAACCTGCTTATCACACTTGCCAGTGAGTGTGTGTACGTCTGTGTGTGTGAGAAACAATTACAACATGGTCAACAAGAATCAGGAAACTAGGTTGGCAAACTGTGTGTCTTACTGTGTTTTGATTGGGCACTAAACATGCAAATGTTTGTGTGTGTGTGTGTGTGTGTGTGTGTGTGTGTGTGTGTGTGTGAGAGAGATGGAAAAGAGTGACATGAAGGGCTAAAACTGACCAGCAAGAATAAAATATTTTAGAGGTTTACTAACTTAAACACTTCATTTTGACTGTATCCTCCATAGAAAACAGCAGATAGATACTGAAACCTCATCTCTCATTACCCATCTCTCTCTCTGTCTTATTCCAACTGTCTGTAAATCATGACAGGCAGTAACCTCCAGCTTCCTCTTTCTCTGTTTTGAAAACAACAACTAACCGTCTCTGACACTCATGTTTCCTGCGTTTTAACGGATTACACACACACAAACACAGACCCTTTATATCTGACCTCCAAACTGAAGTTCCTGCTTTGTGTCCCACAACTATGGTTAACCAATGTCAAGTCTATTACAAGTTTGCAAGGATGTGCAATACATGTTGTATAAATATGATTACATGTTGGTTTTGTAACTGACGGTCAAATTTATTAATTTATTTATTCATTAATTTAAGGAATATTATCTATGGTTGTCATCAAGGTTGTAACTGAGTTTTACTACAATGAGTATTTGTGACAATTTTTAATAAAATGCAGCACCCAGGGCAACTGCTTACATTACAGTACTACAGTAATACGGGTACTGTGAGTCACACAACACAGTCTTCCCAAAATATCAATTTGCCCTGCATGCCTCTAACTTCTCTCAAACAAGTGCAAAGGGCAGGTGTATCTTCACCCTGCACTGTCACCCACATCTCACATGTGCATGAACACACGCACACGCACACACACACAAACACACACACACACAAACACACACACACACCAAGGTTCAAGCAGCTGGTGAGTTTGCCCTTGACTGCCCACCCCCGGGCACTGCAGTAGCATGGATGCAGCTGTTTTAAAGAGTTCTGGATGGGATTTAGAAAGCCATGTCCTTGTCAAGGGTATATTCTTGTTTTTCATTACCCAGATATAAACTGAGGTTGTGTTCAGACCCACAATAGCACTTCTTCAAAAATTCCAGGCTCCTTATTCATGTCAATGAGACCACTGCTGCTAGCAGACGGCTCCAGCTAAAAAGTTGATCTTTGCTATAGCTGTAGCACAGTCAGACATCATACAGCAACGCTTTCTTATCTGATCAAATATGTGTAAGCATCCAGACCAGGTAGAATACCTGGTACCAAGTAGCATTGTGCTAATTCTTCACATCGCTGCTGTGATCCTGCCACAAAGGAGTTCAAACCGCTGTATAGCATCTTTACATCTGTTAAGCCCCAACACTAGGTTAATATTTTGCTTTCTTATCGGTACCTATATTAATCCAGCCACACAGCCTCTTGTGTTTTTGGACACGAAGGCCACAACAGAAACAACACGGTGACTACAAGTCATACAAATCACCAGTTGTAAAAGTTTTTAAGAATTTGTAACTGTAAGTGGTGCGTTCTTGTGCAAGCATGAATCTCTGGACAACTGAATCCTGAGTGCCCACTGTCTCAAAAGCATTGCCTTCAAAAGTTCCGAAAATTAAACCTGAAAAACAGGCTCTTGTCAAAACAATAATGTGAATTTGCTACTGTACAGTAACGTCTGCCATTAAAAAGGCTGCTGTTCATCAGCTGACTGTCAGTTTATTTAAGTAAGGCACTGAGCTGCATCACAGCCCAACAAGTCTTGGCTATGCACAGAGAGGTGCAGCCAGCTTTTTAATCAAATGGGATACCTGCAAAAATGATACTAGAATATTGTTAAAAAAGATGCATGTGTAAAGAAGAAGAAACCGTGTGCTCACCACTCTGTGGCCAAGAGTTTAGTAACACCATGAAGAACAAGATCTTCAGAGAGAGCAGAGGGAGCCAATGGGCTTAATACTGTATGTCACTGGCATATTTGTTTCTCTTAAGGATTTTCTACTAGCATTAACAGTGTTAGATTAACTGGTTACATTTTAGTCATCCTATGAATGAGGTCTTTGTTTGTAAACTGACACTGAATAAACAAGCTGCAGATTTGATCAGGCTTTAAAACAGCTCTTCTAAACAGCTCTTCTAAAATGTTCATGGTTATATTTTCAGGTTGGACTACATTTAAATTATGTGCATGAGCAATGAAATGTTAATAGGATGAGACAATTGACCTTAGGTTGTTGCACAGTACTCTGGGCATGAAGATCCCAAATGCAGCATTTGACATGAATTAGGCTTGGAGGTTTGTAATCCAGTAGAGAGAGAAGGTGTGAGTGGGTTGCAAAGAAAATGAGCATGGATCTAAATTCCATTGCATATGCTTATTTGTGTATTAGTTTCGGTGTCTGCTGATACAGCTGTGGTACACAGATTTTAGATTCAACACCAGACTAATAACTTTAGATAAAAAATTCAACAAATAATATACTGTAAATAGTAAATGCTCTGGAAGTGAGATTTGTATTATCAATATGTGGATTTGTCCTTGACTGACCCACCTGGGGCTCTAATAGAGACACGGCCTGCTGTGCGGTTGGGGATTCTGGGGGTCTACTCTTAAGGAACAGATGCCAGGGCACAACAGCTGTTCATCTGGTATCAAACTCTCCAAGAACCTAGTTATCCAATTTCAGCACCTTCAGTTATCCAATAGCAGCAGTTCCAGTTGCACAGCATACAAAATCAAGTATATTAATCAGTACATTTGTCGGACATTCGATGACCCTTATTGCTATTTAACTACCTCTTTTATGAAAGAAGATTTTGAAATGATTCAGCATATAGACACCATAATCCAAAGTCATGTTGTGATTGTGTGTGTGATTGAGTGAGAGAGATATTGTACTCACCCTGGAAAGACTGCCTGGCTCTCTCCACTAGCTCCTCGATGGGATAGCTGGCCAGGTCTCCTCTGGCATGCTTAGTCTTACAGTAGGTACATGCATTAAGACACCTAGAAAGACAAAATGGACAGAGAGACTATGAGAGAAAGAGAAAGGGATGGATGCTTTAGGAAAAGAGCATTCTTCAAAAATCATCAATACACTCAGGGTGAGATGCCATTGAGGAGTTATATATATATATATATATAGTTATATATTGTAAATCATTACAACATAACATCTCAAAATTGACCAATCCAGCCATTAACAACGTTTTCACTTGAAACTGAACTGAACTGTGAAAATAGGAGGGGTTGAGAACATGGTGAGTGTACAGATAAACAGACGAGACTTGTGAATGTTTTAATGAAATCTATTCATACACACTTCCCCAATAGAGCAGAAGCAGGACAAGAAAGCAGGGAGTCAAAACTGTCTTTTCTCTCCTAAACTGTTTATAAGCTAGCTCAAAAATAACCGTGGGCAGCTGTCTCTCATACCGAGGCAAGCAGTGGAAAGATTAGACTCAATAGGGTGTTTTGTTTTACAAAAGTTTAATTCAAATTGACCATGAAAGGGAGGGAGTAAGACCAAAAAGCAGAAAATTTAAAATAAGAAACAAAGTACACAGGGAAAAAAATTAGAAATACTGGCTCACACCAGATCCAAATGCATGGCTTGGTATCAACTCTAGGGGAGTCTTTGTTTAGGATGAAGGGGGCTTTTCTTCCAGAGTTGTCTGAAAATCACTACTGAAAAGAAGAAGGAAGGCCACTGTTGAAAGTACTTTTTGTGTTTACACCATTAGGATTTCATTTCTGACCTCCAGTTTGTCATACTGGGTTAAAAATATACACTGTTACTGTTACCACAGTAGTTTCTTTTAACTCACTATTTCACTGTTAGCTTTCAATGTCTGGCTACAGCTCCAGTTAATTGCAAGAACATCCTGTTGGGTGAACACGAGTTAAACATTATAATTAGTTAAATGTGTGTATGTGTTTGCAGGGATCAAAATATTGAAAGGAAACATAAGACCAAGCTACTTTCTGTCAAAAAACAGTGATTTTTCATCCTTTGTCATGCGTGTTCCTGTATGGTGCAAAAAGTGGGCTTGGCACCTTTTATACCTTCAAGATTTGGTTCAGTTTCCTGTATAACTCAGTTGTGGGTGAATCTAACACTCTAATCTAACACGAGTTCAATTCCCAATGGAGCCACACTAACCAAGTGTATACTAACAGTAATGTAAAGCATGAAAATCATCCCATAAGTGGAATACAGCATGTCAAGTGGTGTTTTCACTAAAAGCCCCAAACTAACCAAACTGTGACTAATATTGTACCACAGTCCAGCTACTTATAAAGAAAACAACATGACCATATATTAACACAGCACTACCAATGTAAGGTTTTGACACAGAATAAAGATCAAAAACCTCTTAAATCAAGTGTCACAATGTTAAAATTGGTTTGCTATGGGATTTATACTCCCTACTGCAATGACAAAAATATCTTACCAATGATTAATAACCATCAAATGATGTGATGTAATGCAGCTAGTATGAGACTATGAAATCAGACTGCTGTAGATAACAGGCGTAAACAACACCCTAAATCTGTCCATGACAGACTCACGGAGAAATACCAGGGATTTCCCAGAAGCTCGACACAAACGGGACAAAGACACAGAACTGGACCAAAGAGGAGCATTTTGCCAAACTGTAATCATTTTTTCCAATTACTAGTCATAATATGATGTCTGTAACATTGACAGATCTTGCTAGGGTAACGAAGTAGTGGACAACATGAAAATGGTGTTAACGTTTCATTTAAAATGTATTTCTCAGAAGAAAGGTTACTTGAAACTGTATGCTCTTCTACTATTGGTTCACGTTCAGATGCTTATACACATTCATACCAGGGTGATGCTAACTTTTACCACAGTCCACTAATGTTGGCTACTGAGCAGATCAATTACCATAAACCTGACAAAGCAGCAATGCAAGAGGTTAAATATCAATAAATATAAAATGTTAAAATAAACAATTAGGGTCTAAGGAACCTACAGGTTTTTGAACACTTTTTACTGCATTGACTAGACTGTGAAAGACCTTCATAAGTGCTAACTGAAACACCTACAGTATCTTTATGATCATTTTGAAATACAATCAAAATGCCAGGAGCATATTTTAATGTCACCATAGAAAAAACAGAAAAACAAAAAAGAATATAACTATCTACCCATCTATCCATCCATCTCTCCCTCTCAGGGTATTGCTTATGCTAGTTGAGGGCACTAAAGATGGCAGCTAGGTCACAGGACCTAGCTGTGGAGAAAACACAGACAGATGGGGCCCTGCATGTGCGCACGCACACACACACACACACACATAAACCACCAGGGGGTCCATCCATCTTAATGTGATCAGGCCCAGCTGAGTGGATCACACCAACATTAATCTCAAGAGACAGTCAGTGGCCTGCTTGGGTGTGTGTGTGTGTGTGTGTGTGTGTGTGTGTGTGTGTGTGTGTGTGTGTTTGCATCAATAAAGTGTACGTGTGTTCATGTGCCTCTGTGAGTGTGCTGCTGCTGAACATTTGTCCAGTATCACAACAACGCATTAGCAGTTTCGACTTCTCCATCAGCCTAAACAGACTGCGACAACTAGTCAGCACCCTCAGACCGACAGTGACTGAAGGAGAGGAGCAGTGTCACTCTCTCTGACACACACACACACATTTGCTGTGTATTCAAGTTGTGCTAGGCTTGAGTTATTTGATTCTGAATCAGTAGCGTAGCCAGAACAAAGACTGGATGTGCCAACAGCTGTAACACAAAGTGACGTAGCTAAATCACCATTTTGTTAGGTATGCTCAAAATAAACTCTGTTGCATGAGATGCATAACATACCCTGCATTCCAGGTACGAACGTCTTGCAACAATATAACAAATAGACCGCAACATTCAGCAACAACCTAGAAGAGCACCGAGAGTGAGTTTGAGAGTGCATAGCCTGTGCACAGGAGAGAGAGAGAGAGAGAGAGAGCTCCCCCGAGCTCCTATCGGACCCGCACAGTGATTGAAACGATCTGAAGTCTCAGTGCAGTCAATTCATTTAATGATATTTATGGAACAAAAATGAGAGTGCAGCCTTTAAAGACAGTAATGAAATAAGTTATATGACTATAACTGAATTTGAGTCGTAGCCTATATTAATAAGTAGACCCAATAATAATGACTATTAAAGAAGTGCAACAATAACCTGTCCTACTGAAATTAAATAATAATTCAACAAAAAGTACTAAATTGGAGTAGAACGGCACTAGTGTTAATATGTAGGCCCTATATAAATTACCTTTGTTCATAATTATAGTGGGGCTATATTAATAATAACAACAGCGTCAGTAGGCTAAGACATAAACCCCATTGGGACGTAGCCTAACTGTGTTTACAGGGGCAGACGGCGTGGCTTGGCCTTATTGTTAAGTGATTTTTTCCCTTTTGTTGTATGTGTAGTCTGGTGTGTCCTCGCCCACCCTCCTTGTGAAGTGTAGCCTGTTTGAATAACCACCGATTTCGAAGCGCTGTGAGAGGACGTACGTGTGATGTCTGCTGTTCAGGTACAATAAAATCCTGGCTATTGAGCAAGCATTTTCAACATGACATCTGGGTATGCCAGCCACCATTCTGGGTGGCACTGGCACACCCGTGTCTATGCCACAGATCTGAATTGTTTTTATTTTCTGTCTCCCTGAAGAGAAAAGATGAGATTTTAATTTTTGTTCAATTATATTTTATTCCACCCACCAACAAAGAGAACTTTTGTAGCGTAGCTGAATTTAAACAATGATCTGACATTACCATTACTGTTTACATTACCAGCAACATCAACAGTGGTGTAAGGGAGAAATACTTCTAAAATTCAAACAAAATATTTCTCCTCCTTATCAAGCCTCCATCCTTTCCCTCCTTTGTTTCTGTCCCCCGTCTGTTTCGTCCCAGTTAATTAAACCACAGAGGTAGCTGTTGTACCTGACAACAGTGTAGTTCATCACTGTGTTACAATGAGAGAGGCTACGTCCCCAGTGTGTGTGTGCGTGTGTATGTGTGTGTAAGAGAGAGAGACTATTGTGTGGTTGTAGCCTTGAAAAGGTAACAAAGAAAGGAAAACCCTGAGGTTCCTCTATACATTTGTAAACCTCCCTCGACACACACACACACACACAAATACAGTATAGTTCACTTTGGAGAGGCTCCCATGTGCAGCATCTTGAAGACACAGACTGGGAGAGAGTTCAGCAAGAAAAGGTCTTCTCAATGATAAGCATTTAGGGTCTACACATTAATTAGAAAACTGCTATATGCATAAACAAATTGGGCCAAGTGTGCATTTACGTGTGTGTGTTCGTGTTCAAGGGGGTTTGTATTGTGGCTTGAAGATGCAATTATGAAAACAAAGCTTAAACTGCGAGGGGAAGTCTGAGCACTTTGCAAAGTGTAAAGCAAGATTATTCACTGCACTTATTGTTGAGACTGGGAGAGGGGTGGAGTGGGTATGAGCAAACAAAATCTTAAAACTGCTATTATCTGAGTGAACAAAGCCTCAAGCCTGTAAGTTTACTGTTAGTGTCATCTCAAAGTCAAAGTGGAGGTCACAAAATAATGTGGAGTCAAGGAACAAAGAATGCTGACACAATGGAGTAAAGACCTATTAGGAGCAATGAATAGAGGATGATTAGTTATTCAGAGAAAGGTTGGCAGCTAAACCCTATTTACCCTTGATACACTGCCATGAGTAAGAGATGGCTGCATTCAAGTTACAGGGGAACTTTGCATGCACACAATGATCTTGTGTGACTCTGACAGACAATATTCGTTATTACTCATATCTTATTAGGGGCTCTAATTTTAAACCATGATCAGGATTTGGGATGAAACAGAAATGTAAATGCTTATCTATATGTCTGCCTTTTGTCAATGTAATTAGATGATAATGTGAATGGTGGTGATATGGGACATCAACATGTACAAAAATCTACGCAAGCATGTCATGTGTCTTGTCACTACCTGACCCAGATTGGTCATGTGACAGACTTCCTTAATTTATCATCCCACGTAAAACCCACACATTGTGTTTTATTACACAAAACAACATAGTGAGCGGCTATTTTAAAATGACTGTAGGATAGTGAAGAAAAACCAAATGACAGAAATTATGCTCAGGATTTTAGAGTTTTAATTCATTTGTGAACACAACATTTTTCAGTGGCTTTTCAGAGATGGCCCATTGACCGATCTGTCGATTAAGGACTAGGGTAAACCCCTAGTGTCTGAAGCCTTTCACAGTCAAGAGTTTAAGCTGAGAAACAGTGAGACTGTCATGGACTTGTTTTCTGTCCCGCCAATAAGTAGCTCTGGTCAGACTGAGAAACAAACAAACACAAAGTTCTCTCACCATTATTTCAAATATTGTTTTTGCATTTTTGTGTGTGTTGGATATGTGTGCATGTTTCTTTTCATCCGTGAATAGACCAGTGTGCACATGAGTGTGTGTCCTAAAGCAGCTGTGTCTGCCTGTTCCTCTCAGTGTTCAATCCAGCCTGTGTGTCTGACCTCTTGAATTCTATAGTCTCGTGTTCCCACTGCTGCACACTGAAACAGCTCTGTGTGTGTGTGTGTGTGTGTGTGTGTGTGTGTGTTTTAGAAAATGTGTCACATGCTGACCATAGATTTCTGGAACTACTACAGCAGCCTCAATTGTTGTTTTGACTGGAGAGAGACAGCACGTGTATGTGTGTGAGAGCATGTGCATGTGTGTGAAACCACAACCTCATGTCTACATAGGAACTGTGAGTGTTTTCCCAGCTTCTTGTTTTGTCTATAGACAGACCTCGAGACAGTGTTTGTACTAGATCAGTCAGCCCATTGTTACTGGACAAGAATGGTAAGATGTTTGTTTATTATGAACCACCAGATATACTGATTAAGTCAAGTAGTACAAGATCTGATCTGAAGTTACTTGCAGGCTGGCTGATTCACTGTTTAGCAAGCTGATTATCTTACCTGTTGCCTGCCGGCCTTACCGACCACTTCACTATGTAACTGGTGTTGTCAACCTGTCCGAATGACCAGCTGATGGAGTTTTACAGTTCTGGGAACTCCAGGAAACACAGAATTAGATTTTTTTGTCCATCAAAAGTTGCATTCAGGTAACGTCACATTCAGCTGTCATCTCATTGGTTGCGCACTCAAAAACTGACTGAACTTTGAGCACTTTGGCTTAGTATGAAATTTGACGTTGTGTGTTTTCGTTCTCTGCATAGGTAAAGAATGGCTCACGCCAGTGCAAAGCAATTCTGCAGTTGATGAACCTTACTGACTGATTGAAAGGCATAGTGAAAATGGCTTCAATACGGGCCTTATAGAGCATCGCCACAGAACATACCAAGTGATGATATCTGTGGGTCATTAAACATTATGACTTCATTTAAGTTTATTTTTTAGTTTATTTAACAGTTACTTTGTAAACTGGGGGAGCATGTATGAAAAGGGTTACAGTTCCTGCACACTACATCCGATTCAGATGTTAGCACCCCACATTTAAGTCAAGAGGGTCTCTGACCTAAGTGTCAGTGTTTCCTGTTGAAATCCAATCCACTGTCGCCAACACCACAAAAAATGTGTCATTGTCCAAATAATTTGACTGCAATGCACATGTAAACACACCCCTACAGACAAAATGACATGCTTCATGTTTGAGTCACTGAAAGAGATCCTAATCTCTGGGTTGATGATTCTGTCTTGACGACTATGGACTATTTACAAGGAAACTGGTTTGAGCAAATAGTCTGTAAAACGATCAGTTGTGTGTGTGTTTGTGTGCGTGTGAACTGTGTTTGCCTGTGACACACTGGAGATAATTCAGTTACTCAGGGGTTCTGTAGTGTAATGCCTTGTAATGACACACAATCTCATTTTGTCCAAGGAGACACATCAATCTTTTGGATTTACTGTGGGGAGCAGAGTCTCTCCTGGTGAGTGAGTGGGAAGAACAGTGGATGGAGAGCATGGGTGTGGGTGGGGGTGTGTGTGTGTTTGTGTGTGTGTGTCAGGCATGTATTTGTGTGTTAAGCAGCAGGGAAGAGGGAAATGGAATAATATGTTCAGACCAGTGGAGCTGAAAACTACCCATACATTGGTTTGATAAACAGCAGGAAAGGCCACCATGGTACATAGCTAGAAGAGGTGTGGGTTTGTGTGCGTGTGTATGAGTGAGTGGGAACGTGTCTGCATATGATCGTGTGTGTGTGTGTGTGTGTGTGTGTCAGGAATGAAATAGAAAAAGAAAATGGGAATTCCTTTGTGGAGGTGTGTGTGTTTGTATGTGTTATATGTGTGCTAAAGTGCAAAATCAAGATTATTGTGCATTCATGCATTCCCACAATCCTATACATGTGTGTACGTGATCAGAAACCCTTGTGTAAACGCCCTTTACTCCTCTGCAACTCTACTTTTCTGAAGCACATCAGCACGTTTTCTCCTTCTTTTGTTGCTGCTTCACATGATGCATTTTCACTTCTGCTCCTCATGGAGAAAAACAGAAAAGAAAAGATGAGATCATTGACCAACGAACAACAAAATGAAAACGCAGTCGAGTAGAGCAGTGTAACGTGTCTTGTGTATTTGCTTTTAAGATGAAGGAGAGATATGGACAAATTATCTGCAGTGAATATCGCATGAACCCCAGTGGTGGTGATATTACAGTCTGAATGGGAGTCTCAACCTGGGGAAAACACACCTGCTTCGATTGTTGGGTGTGTGTGTGTGGGAGAAAGAGGGGGAAAAAAAGAGTGTGTCTCGTGTGTCTCTCTGTGGCATCTCAGGCAAAAATGGCTCCTCATTCTCTTAAGCCTTATTCACTTCCACACTGTAATTGCCAGAGAAATTCAAATTACAAAAGAGCACATAGGCCTGATTCAATTTGCTTTTAACTCAGCTAATGACTTCCCATTTCCCCCCGTTTCTCCTGGTCTCTCTCTGTACCACATTCCGCTTTCACTTTCAAGCAGAGACTTTTATCTGCAAAAACGGCTCCTCTATTCTTACAGTGACTCTACTATTCTTTAGCGATAGTCTTTATTATAAAGTGTGTCGCCAATGAGCTGTGCTGTGTCTTTTTTTCCCAGCCACGTCAAGGCCTCTGGCATCAAAAACACAATGTGCCGAGTTTGACTGATCTCCGAACAGAAATTGTTGCAAGGAGGGCTAAGAAAAGAATCCAGCAGCGGAGGAAGCTCTGAGGCGTGCTGATTGGGACAGAGAAAGTGGAGCGCGACTATCAGGTGCTGAAGACTGTCATTCATGTGCTGAAAAGCATGAAAGAGTGCCAGTATGATAACAGCAAATATAAGAAAAGTGAGTATCAAACAATGTTCATAAACTGGAAAGTTAACAGGATGCGACAGTTAGGAAATGCAGGAAAAAGGAGTGGTGCTGTGAAGAGGTAGTAAATAAAAAGTATAGACAGATACAGATAACAGATAAAGCACGGAGAAAGGATAGGCAGGTCATTGGTACTGTACGTTTTTTGCTGTTATGATTTACTTCCAGCTGTGTAAGACTGTGTACTAGCCACTTACAGCACTCATATAATAAGCCAAGCACTCAATTGTACTGGAGTTGTTTCTGTGCATGAATAAGATGTGACAGCCAGACCTTGGCCTCCATGACACATGTAATACACACCTGAGCTATAACCACCTCTAGCTTCTATGTACTGTGTTCCACTAACCAGAACAAATACGAACAAATATGCACACAAACACAGCATGCACTCAGTTACAGTTTTTAACTCAAGTAAACTGGAATCGGATTTAATAACAATTTAAAATCCAAATGATTAAAAAAAATCTGAACATCTATCTAAATCTAAACATAGCCACAAACAGGAAATTTTGTTGACGGTTATGAAGCCCAAATGTGTTTAGGGCAGCAGATGCACTACAAAAAACATGTTTTACATATTGCACTACCCCTGTTCTATACTACCACTGATTAGTGTAATATATTATTGCCCAGATACCCTGAAATGCTGTGCAAGCACATACAACCACACATACACATATAGCAATCAATCAGTAATTTGTGTTGGCTGTACTGTATGTTTAATCGTGGATCTGTAGATCGGTTCTCCTCAACTCTTTGTTAAAACACATCTGAACATCTTTTTTTGGTTACCTCACAGGAAGAATGAGCTTATAGTCAACTTATTTGAAGCAGTCATTGTTTAATGACAGTTTAGGATAAACATAATTGCACAGAAGGTAAAAAAAAAAGAAACAATTTGACCAACAACACAGCTGTGCTATAACTCTGAACCCGCTGTCACACTATTTCAAATACTTAACAAAAGTGGAAAAACATGGTAAAACACACAGCTTTGTCTAAAACTGTGTCTTCAACTCCTCCTCTATTATCCTGGATGACCTGGGAGCATTTTTGCTACGAGCCAAAAAGGAAGCAGCTCACTATTCATTCATTTTCTATGGCAATTTGAACAAAAATTAATGAAATACCTAATATCTGTCTGCATTTAGCTCCTTAAGAATCTGGGAATTCATTCTGGCCCTGCCATGTTACTTAGGGACACATCAGGACAGAAACAGAAATGATAAAACACTATTGCTCCATCCTCTTGTTTAAGGTAGTCTGTCTACCTCTGACACGTAGCACATTACTTCTGTGTTTGTGGCTTCACAGCCAAGTCCTAACTTTGGCCCTGCCTGTCCTAACGCTTACTGTTTTTTTTCTCCATCTAGACATCAGCTGGCTAAAGCCCTGAATATTACACCTTGGTCACAATGGTTAACACAACACAAATCTATGTAAAGGTCAGCAGCAAGGTTGATAAGACCTATTATTCCACTGTATCGGCGTGGAGAGTGGATGGAGAAGTTGTGGCAGCCAGACGCAAATCACAGGAAACAAGTAGCTAAAACACTGAGGGGCTGTCAGCTAACACAAACATACTCACAATGCACTCTAACACACAAGCATGCGGACACTTTTCACTCTGTCTCTGTCGGCTTTGTTTACATAGCGTGTGTGTGCACACGCATGTGTATGTGTATTTTGCTACGGTGACTATTAGTGATTGTAGAAATCAAGGCTTTGGCAGGGATAAAGGTCTGTGAGAAATGGTGTTCAAATCCTTTATGACTGTAGCCAACCACAGAAAATGAACCAGTCACTGTAGCATAGAAAATGACACTGGAAAAAAATGATTTGAGATTAATACTATGTAGCTTGAGTAAAGGGTCCAAAACACTCATGTTTAAAAGGTATTAAATATCTATTCAAAACCCTAACAATGGCATTGTGTAATTTTCAACATGGCTTAATGGCCAGATTAAATTTGCTTTCCGTTAAGCAGATAAATATGTTACTATTAGTGTCAGAAGGTGAAAAAAAAAGAAAAAACGGGGGAAATGAATAGAAGGAGCTGAACAAAGGTAAGAGGATAAAATACTGTATGGGCTCCAAGGTTATCTTTTATACTCCCTGGATAAGTGAGGCCAGCAACTCACAGAGTAAGAAATTTCCACTCTCCTGTAACAAAAACCAGGACTGTTCAAATTTTCTATGTATTAAATCCTTCAATTTTTGCTTCTATTTAAGAGATGTCAGCATCTCTATTTGTCGACCTGTCATTAGCTTAACCCAGCAAGTATTTGAAGAAAAATATCATATTCTAACGGCATAGGAATCTATTAAATCAAAAATATGTGCGCTATGCATGACCACAGATGCTAAACATAACATTCATTATGGCGTAACATTTACACAGGTTTTTAAAGAGTGGTGCAGGCCTCCATATCAGCATTAATTCAACTTCAAACTATAGGGAGTATGAGCTGCCAGTGCAGGAGTCAAACATCAAGGCAGCAGTCAGCCTGCCAGAAATTCTTCACTCGTGTTTGAGAGAGCTCTCAAACCACAAGAAGCCTACTTCCACTGCCTATTCCCACTGTGTCATCCTGTCCACCTGCCTGCCTGGAGGATACGAATGATGAAGTTGGTTATTGGTTCGGGGTTAGAGCAGCGGATCATTAACACCTGACTTTTAGCACACTGTAATAACAATGACAGAGATTATGACTGCCAAAAATGTGACTAAATAGAGAACAGGGAAGAGACAGATAATGAAATGAAATGAGCTGTAACTGTGGAACAAAGGGCTTTTTTGAATGCTTTGAGTCTAATGGCAATGGTTCACACAAACAGACACAGCAACAAATACACACACAAGTTTAATGACCCATTCTGAGTGACTGGTTGTAAATTCCTTGTTTATGACGCTGAGCATCACGATTCAACTTGTTCACAAAAGGGCTTTCACTGTCATTGACAACACACACACACACACACACACATATAGATATACAAAAGAGCAAGAAGGGACTGTTAGTGTGGCCTGGGGCAAACGCACACACACACACACACACACACGCATCAGCTTCCCTAATAGTATCAAGTGTGTTAAAAGTGGGACACAAAACAGAGCATTAGAAAGACATAGTGAAGTCTTTTTCCAGTCTGAGGCTGTATGAAAAATGAACTCTGCCCCCAGGCTTATCTGTTTGCATAAAGAAGCTATAGAAGAAATAACATGAGAGACAATCCAAAACTAAATGCTGGCAACTGGAACATAAGCCAATTAAAGAGCACAAGCCCAACATCAGAAGCATAAGTAGGGTGGAGTTCAAAGGAACCACCTCTGATTCAATCCCATGTTGAAAAACACCAACAGTGTGTGTATTTCCAGTGTTTCTTTTGTTTATTCTTCTCATTCATGAACTACTATTCCCTCCACTCCTTCACAGCTCTCACTGAGCATTCAATATGTACATACACAACCTGTGAAAACGATTTCCGTTGTGTTGTTGCAAATCCAAACGCTGGAAATTTACGGGTTTACCTTTATCAAAAGCTGTTAAAAATCAATGTGGATAACTTCCTAAAAACCTTGGCAGATAGCACCTTTTGTGTCATTTTGTCTTCAGAAGCCTGTTAACATCCCTCCCAAGGTCTGGGAGGATAGAGTGATTCTGGTGAGGGGGGAAAAAAAGACTGACTGGTGAAATTATTCATTAAAAAATATTTAATGTTAGTGAAAGTAATTGTTTAAATTGATTGAATTTCATGGAATAGGATTCAAATTGTGACCCATTCAAAAACATCTGAACGGAGGGCAGTACGCAGCTCAATATTTGTCCTTTAGATCCATAATATGTTGATAATACAGCACTGTGTATGCAAGTGAATGAATGAATCAAACTGAAAGCCAAAAAAGTAAGCAAAACAAAGTGTATTGAAACAAAATTGTTAACAATTGATACTGACAATAACACTGGTGCAACATGCTGCTTTTGGACTGAACCATCAAAGAAATAATCAGGGCTTTTGCTCATTAATGTGTCAAGTAAAAATGACTGCAAATAACTGTGCTAATGGCCCAGGAGAAACCTGACAGTCGCTACGTTTACATGGAGCCTAATATTCCGATTATAATCGGTTTAAGAGCTCTAAAAGAATAAAAATGCTCCATATATACACCTCAATCAGAATAAACAGTCCCAAACCGATTGAAATTTTAATGGGTTGCACAGGGGTAGTTTAAACCTTTTCATAAACAGATCAAAAGAAAAATTGTACCATGTAAACGATTTAACCTGATTACTTACTGGCTGCATCCTTTCTGCGCATGCCCTCCATCATGACATAAATGTGTGGGGACATACGTTTCTCCACATACACACGTAGCGCATGATTTATGTTATCAACGTAACGCATCAACGTAAACTGTTGCTTGATTAAGAGCAACACAATAACAGCAACTACTGCGCTGAACAGACGATAGATATCCATCTTCAGGGAGTTGATCAAACTCTTTGGCACGTGTTTCGAATGGGCTGGTTGAAAGGCAGCTGTTGAGGAAGACGAATGCATGATGTATTCATCACTCCTGCGCATGTCACACAGCTGTTCCGATTAAATGCGTCGGCGCATGTAAACACCAGATCACATTAGATCACATCCAATGTAAACAGCTGACCCGAAATCTTCAATCAGAATTATTTCAATCAGAATGACAAAAAAGTGTGCATGTAACCGCAGCTAATGTTCCTTTAATACAGAGCCAGAGGGCATTTGAAGATAAGCTGGACTATGTTGAATTTGTTTTCTGATGGGGATAAAATTAACTTGGTGGGGGGAAAAAAACAATGTAATTTGGATTTAATAGGTTCAAATGAATTAATATGCAACTTAATCAAACTAATATTGTGAATCAATTTGAAGACATAAATTAAATTTTCAAAGGCAGTCCCAGTTGAAACTCTACGCCAGGCTGACTAATAAAGTGAAGGGGATGGTACAGTAGGTTCATCTGTAAGACCGAGACTAAAATTACTATGTGCAGAGTAATTTGAAATGAGTAAATGGGTTTTATTTAAGAATATAGTTTATAGTCAAAAAGTCAAAGTGGGTAAAGGTTTTAGGGTTTTGTTCTGTATAATGTACGTCTCCCAGGATCCCACCACCGTCCGCACAAGTGCCTTAACCTGCACCACTAAGAGCATACTCCCTAACTGGCTTCCCATCCATTTACACTGCCTATTGTGTAAAATGGAGCACTCAGCATAGTCAAAAACATTGAACCTAGGTACAGTGGAAAGCAAGTGTTTCGTTCCCTTTGGCCTCTGACAATAAAATGATGAGAAGTTCTCCAAGAATATCTCAGTCCATATGTGGTTCAAATGCTCTAGTGGCTGCTGAGCTGGCAGGGTTGACTCCAGCCACAGGGTATCTGCAGGTTTCAGAGAGCCAAATTTAAGATTTTTTAGGACTTCAATTTAATCCAGTTCTGCTTTTTATTGTGGATCTACAAGAATGAATATCACTGAAATCAGCAACATGCTTGGTGACATTATACTTCATTAGTAATAGTATACAAAGAGTCTGCAACTATGCTAGTCACTTTGTGAGGCTATGCTTGAGCTACAAGCTCACATCAGCATCCTGCGATACTTACAATGATAATGCTAGCATGTTGATGTTTAGCAAGTATACTGTTTACCATGTTCTCTTATTATATAGCATGAAAAAATAGTACCTATTAACTGCATTTAAGATATGTTATTTTTTTTAATTTATTATTATGTCCTAAATCTATTTGAGATTCAAGACTTTTCAAGGACCTGCAGATAACCTGCGGAAGCACTCCACCCTGCAGCATGGCATCAACTTGACATTTGGTAAAAACAAAGGGAAGAAGAGAGAGAGAGAGCTTAAAAAAATGCATCCCACATGTTCAAACAAAGACAAACTGGCAACAAACTGGAGACATTAAAGGCCACACACACACACACTACAAATTAATAGTTTCAAATGTTCCCTTCTGACGCAGAGGCAGTTTGGAGAACAACTGCAACTGATGTTGTGCATGTGTGTCTGTCTGTCAGACAAAGATCTCTCTGTTTCATCAGCTGACAAATGTCACCAGTGATGTCACTACTACCTCAGAGGAATATTTAAAACAGATCATCTAAAAACAGAACACATAAAGAGCACATTCTCTCTCTTTTCACACACACACACAGATACACAAACACATTAAGAGAGCCATGTCAAATTAGTGACACCAATGACTGACCAACTTACACAAAAGCACACATTAAGCTTGGATTTTCAGTAACACCAGTCTTATTTGTGACAGATTTGTCAACAGCCGATTCACCCAGTCAACATGTTCGTGTAATTCCCGCCCTCCTAACAGAGTTCCAGTTAAAAGACAAAAAACAAGAGGATTTATTTGTAGCCAGCCTGACCCTTTCGAAAAACAACAGCGAGTTCATCTGGATCAGATACAGACCCCCTGCTGGAGGGAGGCTGGCAAGGGACTGACATCTGCACACACATACCACAACACACAAAACTCACAAAATGGGAGACATGCAAAAATGCACACAGAATCACACAGACATGGCAGGTACAAGCACATAGAGTAAGAAATACAGACATTCACATTATAGTTGTGATTTGATAGCGATTGAGATCCATTTCTCAACAAAAACACAGAGGCTGTGCAAAGGCCAAAAACAGTGTGTATCTGTTGTAGCTATTCATAACAACAAAACCAGGAATAAACAAATCATATGACACTGGAGGCCAATTTTAGGCTATCAATTGAGCAATGAATGAGACTTTCAAAAAAACATCCCATTTTTCCTTTTAAACTTGGTGTTGGCCAGATGTGCCAGTTTATCTGAAAAACTATGGCTGAACCAGTTGGATTTACAGTTGTTCTAGTCATATTAGATGAAGCGTAGTCTAGCTGGGAATGAAGACCACTAAGTCAAACTACAAGACACAAGTCAACTATTTAGGAACTCATTGGATTTTTTGAATTAAGGCTGGAGTGTCAAGAGTTTAGAAGGTAATAATGTAAAGGTAGACAAAAATATAATGTGGGAGCTACATTTTTGCTTATGCTGGACTTCCACGATGGTTAATAAAATATATTTTTGCAGACAAGGGTCCCTCTATAACAAGTAGAAAAATGTAAATGGCTGACACTTATTGTGACAGTGTGAAGTATGGTTATGTTGTCACCGTACAGTATTACAAAGTATCTACTGCATCACTGTCACACCCAAAATAATCATAAAATGCCTACTTTGGTAAGAAAAGAGTAGGTCACAGCCTTCTTGTTGGTGCGTCACTAAGTTACATGGACAAGAATGTTGCTGCAATTAGCCCAGAGGGTTCAAGGACACTGATGGAAATTCCAGTAAAATATTGAAACCCCCTTACTGACAGAAACAAATATGAACACATGGTGATTAGTAACAGCTTAAGCTCGTTTTCTTGACAGCTACAGTAGTTAAAAAGCCGAAGGACTTGAACAAATTAGTGTGTTATTACTGTGTTATTTATGTGCTCGCTTTGTGAGTCAAGCCATTCGTGTATAGGCATCGAGGATGTGCAGGAGGATGATTGATGGATTATCATCAGTGGAGGCCCAGCACAGTGGAATTAGTCTGTTGTAACCCTTTTTAACTAGCCCACGGAGAATATAGCACATGGGTTAGTAGAAACACAGATCTGTAAATAACATGAAATTAGCTCATAAAAATGTTGGTGTAGGTGTGAGTGTCTGTGCATGTGTGTCTACACATATGAAAGTGGTCAAGTCTAGCTACCTATCCATCCATCCATCCATCTACAGCATTTATCTAATCAAACAATATGTACGTTTATTTATCCATCTACACTATGAAATCAGCAAACTTCTTTCCCGGCACTACTGGTTATGGTACAATATAACCAGAATGCACACAACAGAAGTATTCTTAAACAAACTCACTGCCAGTGACATAACAGGCAAAATTACATCAAGAATTGTAACAAGAACATACAGAACATCACAGCTATGATGGAAAAAGGTGGGAGGTCTATCTATGTAACTGTCTGTTTTTTTCCTGCTTTCATGATAAAACTTAAATGGAAGCGGAGACAAAAGGGTAGACACCTGTTGGGTTTCTATTACATTTACATTTGAAGAACAAATAGCACTATAGGCACATCCACATACAAACATCCTACTACACACACACACACACCCCAAGCGAACCATGTGAAATTGATAAAATTAGAAGCACAGAGGGGCTCTGTTTAAGTGGTTGTGCAAAGAGAGGGACAGCGCGTGCACACATACACACCACAAACCGGAATGGCAGAGAAGCAGTGAAATTGAATTCACAGTTAAAGCTGAATGTTTTATGAGTCATGTTCTGTGTTTGTGTGTCTGTATCCTACCCAGTGTTAATGGAGATGATTTCAATGAGAGGGTTTTTCCTGATCTTGGGCAGATCCAGTCTAGCTCCTCCGAGTCTCCGGCCTCCATCTTTCTTCTGACCCAACAGACGAACTGAATGGCCTGAAAACGACAAACAAAACTTCACAACACATTCCCTTTCAAACTGAAACATTAACGTCAGTGTCACCTTTTCCCTGTAGTTTGCTTTCCATGTTGCATTTGCATTTCCACGTTGAAAATTAATACATTCAAGTTAAATATATTACCCTGTCAAAACTGCAAAAACCTGAATTCCTCTGTTCAACAGAACAAACAGCTGGAGGAGATTATTCACATTGTTCTTGGGCATACAAATAAAAGAAGACAGAGATAACCGAAACAAGACAAGTTCACTGTTTGGTAGGTTGGATCACTTCCTCTCTCTTTAGTCTGTCTCCATAGTACACACTCAAATATGTAGTACACAGACTCACATGCACAAATACATTTACACACAACCTTTCACCCACAAACACAATACTACCTCTAGATAGCCAAATAAAAGCTTTCATTAAACTTCTCTTATCTATTCAGTATGATGTTAATGTGAAGAGGACACAGGAACGGGCAGAGCAGCATATCATAGCAGACACAGTCTGGTAATGTATGGTCAAAGGAGACAAATTAACAGATCTAGCCAAGGAAATGGCATCATAGACCAACCTCTAGCATCAGGTGCACTTATCAATTAGGGATAACGTGAATACACAGAGGGGAAAGAACATGATATTCTTGCTGTAGTAAACTCCACTGATATTACAGAGAGAGTCAATACAGGCGAAAACAATGAAGGACAGGTAGGAAAAAGGGAAAATAAAGAGGGCTATTTCACTCCTTTGCTAACTGCACACTGTACCAACTCTAAAACTAGTATCACTTAGTAGGTATCATACTGAGTTACAGAAGCAAATGAAAATCCATAGCTGTGTCTAATAGCTAATAGCAAGCAATGTCTAGCCTTTGGTGTGCGGAAATAGGATGCAGTAGTCTCTCCTCTCCAGCCATCTAATAGGCTACCAGCTAGAGGTTGTGCGAGATGGAGGCGCTGAGGGATGGAATTGTCTTCCTGTTTTCATCCGCTTTACATGGGTCTCCTGGGAGGGTGGGCTCAGGGCAGGAAGCATGGCTATCAATTGGTAGATAAAAATGACAATCTGCCCCAGAGGAGGACAAAGAGCCAATCTGTGAGGCGTGACTGGTCGTAATATCCCAGTACAAGCAAGGAAATTAGAAAACTTCCCTCGTGGAAAACAGCAGGGACTTGGAGTACATTCGGCCATACTTTCTTCTAGCTAGCTATCTGTGTGTCCACCTTTGGTCATGAAACATGGATTTAAAATTCATGCATGCTCTAATATTTTTCCCTTTGTAACCATCTGTTGGATGATCGATCAATAGCTAAGTTTCACAGTCCCACCTGCTCCTCAACTGCTGCTTTAACATTTTATCAGAACTTCATTCAACAAATGAAGAGAGAAGAAAGATAAGGAAATACCAATGATGATGGTTGAAAGATGTACACCAGATGAAAAAGTCCACAAGCACTTTTTCTTCTTGATTATAATGATTCAAGGCCTAAAGTTACAACTAATTAAACTGAATTCCCTGTTTAAAAGCATTAGAAATGAGTTGCCTTTTGTTTGAACCTCAATTATACTGATCTCTTTATCCAAATAAAAGTGAAAACATTGAGTAGTCAATTTCATTACTAAATGCAACCCCAAATAATTTCACAGGGCATGTGAACATAACCTTTTTGCTGTGAATAATAACAAAATGACACAATCTAATAAGTACTGCACAAATCACACTGGATGTTAAAAATGAAAAAAAAAAAAAAAATTACGAATTTTTCCAAAGCACAAAGTGGCAGGCTATCACAGAACGAGCCTAACCATAATGGTTTACATGTTGAGGTTCAACAATGGGCTTTGGGAGACGTGCTCAATGATGTGATCACTGGCAAAAAAAAAGACAAGACCGTAATTTAGCGTTAGCTCAGGCCTGTTGTTGAAGGACTATAAAAAATTCTGTTTTGCAATTCCAATTTTTTCCAGATTGTTCACATTATACATTGGTTTCTAATGGTTTTAGCTGTGGGTTAAATAAAGTTACCAATACCTAATTGCATACACAGACTTGTCAGGAGAAAGCAATTACTAGTATGGTGCTGGACTTCCAGATGTTTTTCCAAATTATGAGATTGTCCCTTCTAATAAACTTGGAAACTGCCATTGCCCACATATTCTTTTTTTGCCTCTAAAACTGCACAGGACCCCTGTCACTGTGACTGCCACCAAAGACTCAAGAAATAATCTCACTACCAGCATGGGATCACTCCAGGACTGTACCCAAAGCCAAATTCAATTTCAGGGCCTAGGGGACCATGAATGGGAAGCAAGAGATAAAATAGCTAACTTGAGTTGCTGAAGAAAACCGAAGAATGCTGCCCTATTTGTCATCTCAATTACAGAGTTTAGAGAGGCCAACTGCTGTGATGGGCTACCCCACATAGACACAGACACACACATCACCCTACACCACATTTTCTAGTTACTGACTGCCCTCCTCTTTTCCCTCTTGTGTTTTTTTTCCCGATCTCTCTCTCCTTTGTTCTTTTCTCTCCTTCATAAATACAAACCGACATAAATCCTTCTATCCACTCATAATGGCCCATTATAACATGCTAAGGAAAAGGAGGGAGGGAAGTCAAGGGTAGATGGATGGATGGTTGGGTGATGATAGAAAAAAATACATCACAGATGAAAGATGTACAGGATAGCCAGATGGATGGTTGGATAAGAGAAGTAGGGAGCTAAAAGATTGACCTGTTGACCTGTGTCTGATGTCTCATAAGTGGTCGGTCTTGTTGTGCTCCCTGGTTTGATTGTAAAGCAGCAGGCAGGATCGGGGGATGGGGGCACATTGAAAAGGAGGGACAAAGGTGTCAGATGAGGAGGACAGGAGGGGCGTAATGGTTGCCATTATCGATATAAAAGGTTATTAGATATGTACGACTGTCTTTGAAAAAGCTGTTTATTTTCTTGCCAAATGTCGGTTGAATCAGTTTTGCTGGGAAACTAAGATGCACATCAAATACATCACTTAGTAATTCTACGCTAATGCAAACATTTCAAAAGAGACCTTCCTTTAAAAAGCCATAAATGAGGCTTTGATGTTTGACAATGACAAGCTCCTGCACAGAGCTTGCGTTTGTCATTTCAAGGTGAGAAGTTACTGAGCATTAAAAGAGATTGTTCAGAATACCTTCAGATGACTTAAAATATGGGAATGCATCAACTTGTCTCTTTGTACCTGCTCTTCATTTCCCCTTCAGCCACATCTTTATAGTCCTGCTTTATTTTTTCAGCACTGATACATGCAAACAGTTTGTTTATCCTGGTGAACTAAGGATCATGAGGTTATATAGATGCCATATAGCCTCTGATCTGTAGTTAAGTAGATACATTAGCCTGTCTAACCTTTTCTGCCCCCTGTTTCTATGTCACACACACACACACACACACACACACACACACACACACGCTAAATCTAAACCATTTCTAAAAGATAAAAGAAGATCAGGTGAAATGGTATCATCCGAGGCTATCATCTCACTGAGAGAAGATCAATATTAGGCCAATAAAGAAACAAAGACATCAAAACAGCCCTATAAAGGAAGAGGTACAGCAGTTATTTATTAATGGTGCAAAGATCAGACTTCAGTGAAGGCTGCGTTCCTTTAAGAGTGAAAACATGCATAAAACATATTTTCTAGCCTTTGTGTGGGCTTATGTATAAATTTCTTTCATGATTAAATAAATGTAAACATTCATTCTCTGTATTTTACTTTTCATACAACCAATTGTTCTGTTTTTGTTTGCTGAGCATCACTAGGAGACAAAATCTGGCTAGATGCCCTTGCAAAAATGTGTATCCATGGGTGTCATTAATTAATCTTTTATGGATCTGCCAGTGGGCTTGGAATACAAGATAAATCCAAAGCTGTGTTTGTTGTTAGCAAGAAAATCAACATCTGGCACAGCTAAAAAAAATAATTGATTTGGATAAGCAAGCTTGTGACCGCAGTAACAACACTACCCACCAAATCACTGCTGCTGCACAGCGGCAGGCACCACAAGACAGGGCAGTCGTTGTAATGTGTGTGTCTGTATAAATGTTAAGTGCTGTGTGCATGCTCAGCAACCTGAGATAACTACAGGATAAAAATGTCCTGCCATTTACAACAGGTAGTAACTTGAGCTTTATGCTAGGTAGATGCACTATGATTAAATGCAGTTTTACAGTAGTTAAGTATTCTTATGGAGTGGCAGTTGTTAAGTTCTTTTTGAGCCAGGGTCCAAACTGAATAGACTGTCTCACACCTCAAGACCCAAGCTCATAAAAGCATACCAGCACTCTTGTCATGTGGAAAACAGACCTGCAAGCAATTTTGATGCAGCAAAGAACTGCGTCTATTAGCAGTTCATTGAAGTAAGTATTTTAGTAGCCATTACGAAAGGCAAATCCCCTAGCTTAAAGGTTTATGCCCAGGCCTCCGAGCTGAAATAACAGCTCTCAGTTTATACGAGGTCATAAAGAACTGTAATGATACTGGGGAAATTAGTTTCTATGGAGGGGGTGAAGGAGGGAGGAAAAGGGGAGGGAAAGAGGGCAGAAGGGATGGAACAGGGCAGTGAGAAGGAAGAGGGAGGAAGAAGGGAGGAGGGAAAGAGATCAAAAGATGCTGAGGAATGGGAGGAAGAAGGAAAGGGAAGAAAAAGGAAAGAATGAGCAAATCATAGAGAAGAAAGGGGGAACAAAAGTGACAGGGTACATGTGTGAATGTGAGTGTATGTGTAGCCAGACGATTTAGGGTTGATGACACATTGTAAAATTAAGCCTCAGTTCAGCTGTCCTTCATTAGAGTGAGGCCTGCAGTGCAAACTAGTCACTCACACACACACACACACACACACACACACACAAAACTCAATCTGTTCTTTATTAGAGAACAGCTGGGGGTGTATGACAGCTTGACTGGACACTCACACTGTAAACTCTGCCTGACCTTCATTAAACAGTTAAGTGCGGTGGTTCACTAACAGTTTAAATGGATGACCTAATCACTGCCATGTGAGTCTCTCTCGCTGTCAGTGAGCTTCTCAGACAGAGAAGACCACTTAACAAGCTACTCAGACAGCAACACTGATCACTTTGCGTTTCAATGTACAACGTCAATCTAAACCATTAATCTTACTGAGCAATGAAGTCAAAAATAAGTTGCATTTTGTTTCATCCTTTAAATCATGAAAAAAGCAGTAAATCAAGTCACTCTGCTCTTTAATATCTAATTTTAACACAAAGAACATGCTTCGGTAGATCTTTGCACTTTAAACAATTCAGAATTTTCTAATAAAACTCGATGATGATAAGGTACCAGCTACCTTATCATTAACAATAAATGTTATTTCAAAGGTTAATTGTGAGAAAGTAGACAGAATAATTCAAAGCCATTGTTATTTGATTGTGTGCTCTCCTACAGGAAAGTGATATATTCTTACTCTTGACAGTCAAGTCATTCTTAGTCCTTGTATTCTGTCAATAAGTGGACAGACTACTGAAAATCATTCATACATGGAGCTCATACAATGGGTGCTTTTGTGTGTATGTGTGTGTCTGCGTGTTTTAAAATACCTTTAACAGCCTCGTCCACTACTTCCACCACTCGATCAATCTGTTGGACCTGAAATACAGACAGACACACATGGGAAAAGTTTATTGATGCTGACAAACCAAGTGCACACAGTCAAACAAAAGCCTGATATTGACATCCCACAAACACACATATACTGATCCACATTTAAACAAGATGGGGCATGTAAATATACACAAAGGCAATATGCAGTATGCACACAGACAAACAAGTACAAACAGACAGAATCACACCAAGTTTTCTCCAGCCAGGATTAAGTGATATAGATTTCCTAAATGCCACTAGGTGTCTATGTAGCTACAGTATAACACCACTTATATTATGTATTGACAGAGACACAGTCTGGCTGTAGGATTTCATGGAAGAGAACTAAGAGACAGAAACAAAAAGAGGTAGATAGGGTGGCAGACAGATGATCATACAGGTAAGAATAAACCAATAGCACATCTTTAGATTATGAGAGAATGACGACAACAGAATCATATTACAATCAAGCAAGATAGTCTTCTCATTGCCTCTTATAGAGAAAATCCTGCAGATCTGCCAAAGGGAGCTCTGAAACGCCACCAATTGATGTAGAGAAAATAGGCAAGACCAGACTGTCAGGAGATTGAGCTGGAGACTAAAAGAGACAGAATATTCTACTGAGAACAGCACTGATTTTACAAATCAACCATCCTTCTAAGCTAATAATCTGGAGAGAAAAAGGAGGAGAGTGAATGAGAGGAAGAGACAGGGAGGGGTAGAGAGAGGGACAAAGTAGTGGGGACGGAAAGAAAATTCTCCTGAATGCAAGGAGAATTGCTTTCATTCCTCCCAGCGTCCCTTCCACCTAATTCTTTCTCTATTCTTAGAGGTCTATGCTCTAACCCTTGGCACCCGTGTTCAATGCCTCCAGGCCCATTACTCAGAGTAACCCCTCTTTCAAACACACTCACAGAGATGCACACTGTGCCTTGCAGGCAGCAGTTATATGCATGTTACACACTGAGATAAAACCTATTTTCTTCTAATGGCTCGACAATCTGGGCTCATTCAGAGCAGCAGTGGGTGTCCCTACTCACAGTATGGGTCAGGTATTGTTTACATTTTGCAATTAATTCATATCTCTCTTTTCATTTCGGGTTCTTATCAAATCCTGCTTAATACACCTGGATAATTGTTTGAATACGGAGCAAATATACTGTATATATTGAAAAAAAACACCCATATTTTCAGTAGATCTAGGCTTCCATAGAAAGTAATTTGCAAAATTGTTAAAATGTAAATAATCTTCATCTTTCCATTCATTAGGTCCTGTATGTGTAGAGCAGACAGAAGAATACATACACACACACATTTAAGCTATAGCACCTGTAGTAAGAGATGTTTCAACAGCTGGGCTGTCCTGAATAAACACCATAAGTTAAAAAAAATCTCTCTTGCTTATGGATAAAGGATTAGAAAGAAAATAATATCAAAGTGAAGGCAAAACCTTTTAGGGCTGGGCAATATGGCTTATGAATGATATCTCGATATTTTTAGGCTATGCCGCACTATACGATATATATTTCGATATACACATTTTCTCTAAAATAACATACCATAAATTCTCAAATACTGGCTGAGGCCAGAGGGGACCAGGCCTTCATTTTTAAGCAGGCTTATCAGAGACAGGTCTTTATTTCTAATTCCCTCTGTTTTTTAAGTATATTTGAATATGTTTTAGTATGAAGTCTCGTTGTGTTCTGATCTCACTATCTGGTTTAGCAGTGGTGACAGACCCAGAAGATGGCCTTGTGGGTAACCTTTGTGTGACGTAGTCTAGCGGGTTTGTTGAGAAAGTGAGTCTCCCCTGGTGTGTGAGAGAAGTACCAGCACATTGCCGCAGCCACAGAAAAATACTTTATTCAGCCATAAAGTGTGTAGATAATCTCAGGTTGCAATATAATGGTTACTGAAAGGCTGTGTGCTGTGCTTGCTGCCACGGAAAAGAAATAAAAAGTCCCTGTTAATGGAACGTTACTACAGCGTCTTCTTGTACTCTTCACAGCAGAGTTGGTCCAGACTGTGAAAAGCTAGTTAGCAGCTACCTGCCAGGCTAAAGTCAATTAAAATAGCCTAAAACCAGAGGTCTCCCAAATATGGTTAAGAGCTGTGGAGCTGGAAGCCGCGAGTAGAGTAAGAGATTGATTGCGTGACGTTTTGTTTCTTTTGTGATTTTTTTTTTTTTTGCC
>NTHP01000077.1:188373-219079 GCA_003416845.1 Oplegnathus fasciatus | reverse complement strand
ACACACACACACACACACACACACACACACACACACACACAGCTGTTGTGTTTTATATGATAGTAAGAGTTGACGCCCATAAAGAGACGGTGAATGGGAGAAAAACTGAAATTAAAGAAAAACAACAGCTGAGAGCAAAAGAAATGAAAGCAAGGTAAGAAAAAAGAAACAGGCAAGAAAAGGGATGTCTAATTTAATCAATGCAAGATAATTACATGAAAGCAGGTCTATATAAGTGAGTTGTGGTAAGTGATGTTTAAGACAATATAGATTTAGGCAGCCTAAGCACCTAAGATAAGTTGCCAAGGCCTGACTGTCTCTCTTGAAACCTTGTTTTTAATCTACATTTTTAAAGACTTGGATAGTAACTTAAAGATCGAGATTAATACGGGTTACCACAACCATAACCATGCCCCAGACCACTTGGAAACACAACCATAAAGGGGGGTTGACTTGTTTTCAGTTTTCCACATTTATTACCAATGTGGTTAATAAAGGTATTCACGTTAGAGCTGCGTTTTACAGGATATAGGCAATCTGTTGACCAATCAATACACCTATAACATGGCTAGTTTATGGCTAGCTCACATGGCCTTCGGCTATATCAGAGATAGGATGCAGCCCAATTGTCAACATGGGTCTAGTAAAGACAAGTAAGAGGAAATGCAATGCTTTCAGATTATGGCCTTTTAAAAAAATGCCTCACACACCTGCCCAGTGCTGTGAAATGGATGACATCTGTCTTGTAAAAATGACTTGAATGTGTGATAAATATTGCATTACTGAAAATGAGTTGTATTCGCTGCTTGAATGGTTCATAAGAGAGAAAATGCTAATAAAAAAAGCAGGCCCCCACAAACATTCAGACGCACATATGTGCAGGGAATTGCATTAGAGATGAGCACTTGACTGAACCACGAAGAGGGTAACCCCAAAGCTGAATCCTGGGAAGAGTCCCGTGAGTCTCATTTCTAACACGAAGTCCTACTTTCTATAGAAGAAGCTGTTATGGGACAATGATATGGGAGCAATCCCCCAGCCTGAGGCTGTTGTGGAGGGACGACCGCTGGATTGAGACCTAAGGACGGGAAAACAAACACACGTACACACAAACATGTGGAACTAAATGTTCGCTATGAAGCTGCTACCAAGGGATTAGTGCTTTTAAGGAACCAGGAATCATTTTCCAAAGTAGAATCATGTGCTTATTAGAATAAATGTCAGTAGGAAGTTTCTATTTACAGATTAAGATTAGTAAAAATGAAGAGGAAGGAACAAAACTGCTCAGTGTTTCAGTGGGGATCAGTCTTATGAGTTGACTGTTAGCAGCACAAACCCTCTGTAATCTGCAATAAACCACCTAAATAAGAATATTTGAGTTTTCTCATCTATTTAACGGGTAAAACACACACGTTAGCTAGTGTCTGGAACAGTGGCAGTTGTGTGTTAGTGTGGCAGCTTTCGTCTCAGACTAAACAGGTCAGGTCACAGGGCACACAGGCATTTATCATTCAGAGCCACAGCCACTCCCCATGAGGCCTTTTGCCTCTGTGTGAATCAATCTGAAAACGTGTGAGCATGTGTCTAGGCATACATCCGTTTTCCTGCCTGCGTGTACACATGATTGCATGTGTCTGTTTAGCTGTGTGTGTGTATGTGCATGTGCACTGTATGTGTATCTGTTGGTGTGCATCTGTACATTTATTTTGATCCAGAAGTTGAGACAAGAGGGAAAACCTTGCTAGGATGACAGAGGTGAAAGGACATTCTTGGTTGAATGAATCCGCACAAAATTAGTCCAAGCATAAACAATCATGATTGGTTTCAAGGTCATAAATTATTACAAGCAAGGGTTTGGAAAAGTGGAACGGCACATGCTCAGTGACCTGGAACACATCAACAATCTTTGCAAATCAACATTCTTTATTTCCAGCCAACACAAAGATAAAATAATTATACCGGTCTAACAAGTAGGGATTGCAAAGCAGTATCCAATCTTAAACCGTGAAATTGTTAATTTGTCCCCAAAACTATGTTTTAGTAACTTTGATGATTGTCCCCTCTGTTATGTTGTGAAGGAAAATAGAAGGGGAAAAAATTGCAGTTAGAAAGATAAGATAAATATTGCTTGGTTTTTGCACTGAACTCTCAAATATGCATTCATCTTTGTAATAAGGGTTTATGCACTGCAGCCCCACTATAATATCCCTCTCTATGTAACTGTTGACGGACTGTTCTTGCTGACAGTCTGATCACGTCCTGCAGCAACATTCTCAGTCACCTGAGGAAGAGTTGCTCTTCTGTTTTTCCTTACGTATCGCATTAATATACGAGCATCACGCTCATCAAATGTGCACTGTCGACCACAACTTCCGACCCGATTCACTGATGTCTTTCCCATAGATCTAAATGCAGATGTCACTTTAGTCACTGTTCCTTTTGAAACACTAACCAGTTGAGCAGTCTTTGTGACTGAAGCTCCTGCCATCCATGGCCCAACAATGAACCCTCTTTCAAAGTCACTTCTTGCCATTTTGACACAAAATCACATCAACTGTGCCTGCTCAGCATTTTTATACATGCCACAGAGCATGATTGGATGTTCATTGCTTAATTGTACCATGCAGTGAACCTGTGTGGAAGCATCTGCATTCGTTATGTTTCTACACCCATTTATTCAGGTTTTTCCTTTAATCTGTCATCCGTCTGTAGATATCAGCCAGTACATATTGTGCAGTCAGTGTGGAGCTAATACTGACTTTATCAGCATAGGCTGCCACCTTGTGGACAACCTCCAGCGCAGCGCCTAGTAAGTTCCTGTTTGTATTTACCTGTTGGAAATGAAAAGAAAAAATATGTCTAAGAGTGAGAAAACCACATATGTGACAAAATTATGAGAACTTATTTTATTACCAACATGTAGCACTATTTACAGACAAAGTGAGATAACAATAAAGTTTAGTTCTAGTGACAAAAACATTTTAACATTTGAATTTTTTCATCATAGACTTTACAAGCTTGTTAAACTGCTGCAAGACTGATAAATACCTTAAATGCTAACAAGGCATTTTTAGTTATGAGTAAAATAATTTAGCAAAATTGCAAAAGTCACTTGGGGAATAAACATAACCGCCTTAATTTCCAAATGTAAATTCATTATTTGACAGCAGGCGTGTTCATGTGGCCACAGGCCTTCTGGAGTTGAAGACCTTGATCCCATTTTGCATTGAAGATCGAGCATATTTGGTCAGGAGGGCACCAGTGGTCTGTTTCTCTCCACACAGGTCCCTGAACGAGGACAAGCGGGAGGAAGCATTACACATTATAATCAGATAAGCTAAAGAAATGACTTTACACTAATTTGTTTCTGCACCAATGTCAACAAATCCAGGCACCTTTAATTTACATAAATGCTGAGGTAATTGACGTTATGATTATTCTTTTGCTTTTATTAAAGATTAGTTTCCTAGATGGATGACACCTACTGTATGTATGGCGTGATGTCGTCTTCTGTCCATTTCTCTCGGAGTGCGAAGAGGTGGTTGAAGCGCTCCAGCGTGTCCTCTGGGAGATCCTCCACCCGCAGCAGGCAGATGGTCTCTGGACGGGAGGTGCGGTCCACCAGGGCGACGCTCTGGAAGATTTACAATGCCGTCAGCGCTTCGGTCAGTTTCTCAAGAAAAGTCAGTAGGAATGAGCAGAGAAGAAGCAGCTGCAGCAAGTCGCTCTTTTATCACAAGAGACTCTGCTTCATAATGACTCAGTCTAGGTCAGAAACAATGAAAAGACTGGCTTGAAAGAGAGTCTGGTTATTTTAATGGATTCTTGATTTCTAGAAGCCATGTGGCACTCTGTGGTGTTTTGGCTACATACTGCAGTGGATTTATAGTTTTCAAGGCAATGTACTTCCACTATGTCTTAGAAAAAAAGGAAAGAAAGCTTCTCAAAAACACAAACACATAAAACTGCATCTTTAAAGATGAAGACTGAGATGCAGATTATCACAATGATTGCAGGGCTTTTTTCTTGCCAGTCATTTTGCCATCTGATGCACACTTTAGTCAACTTATTTGACCTTTATAAAGAATACATAGACTGATTGTGCCATTTAATAACCAGAGACTTTATGAGAGGAATGTGTGTTTCATATTTTCATTCAAAGTGTTGAACTTTCTCAGTAGACCATCTTTTCTCTTTAAAAGACTTTGAGGATTGAAAAGACATAATTTATCAAAATGCACAACTTATACTGAAACTGCAACACAGAAGAAAAAGAGAACTCCAGCACCCCTCTTCTACTCGGAGTGCAGTACATAAGGGAGGCACAGGCTAACCTTTAGCTGCTCCAGTCTTGTGCTCATGCCCTCTGGGACGCTCTGCTGCCAGACTTCCTGAAACTCCCTCAGGTTGAACTTGACGGCGTTCTGCAGCAGCAATAGCGCCGTTCCCCGACACACTTTATCCTCATGTAGTGCATAGAAAACTTCTTCTACGTAGAGGAAGGAGGATACAGAGGAGTTAGTACTTTGTTGCAGATTGTGTAGGATTCTAATACCAATTTACTAATGAAAACTTAACGTCTGTCACTTGAGCCGTCATAGATGGTAGTTCTTTACCGTTTTCAGTGTAGCGTTCCCCGTAGCAGTTCAAACAGTGCTCGATCATCTCTCTGTGATAGAGAGAGGAGAAGTTATTGGAACCTGTATGAGCATCTATTATAAGACTCATTTACTTATAGATAGAGTGATAACAGATAATAGATGCTCAGAGTGTTATGTTATGTTATTTGGGCAGTTTTTTGTTTCCTAAGCCTCAACACCACAAAAAAATCAACTCTAGTTCAAACTGTCATTATTTTGCTTTTCCTCTTGCAATGAGCATGAGGGTTAACAGACTGGTTAACTTACTTGGGTTCCAGTGGAGCCAACTCTTCCAGACTGGTTTGAAGGGGAACCTTGTTGAAGGACCACGACTCAGAATCTACCAGCTGAGTCACGTGACCGAGCAGCTTCATCTCATAGTCAAAGTCCAGCACGCGCCAGTAGCCTGGAAGCCAGAAAAGATGCTCTCTCTAAACATCTGGTAGGTATCTGTTTTCTTATTTATATCCGTAAGGATAGCTGAGAATAGAGAGATTGTTTTTATAAAAGCGTCTTCCCTGCACTGTGCCTCCCAGGAGCACTACATCAACACTGATGTTGTACCTATTTGTTGGTTTTAAGCAAAAGCAACTTTAACAATTAACATACATGAGGTTATTTCTTTAAAAAAAATCACTGTTTACCATCTATCTGACAGGCATGGATGATCTCTAAGTGGGTCTTTATCTCCTCTTCACTGGCCTGGATCCTTTCCAACAGATCCTGCATCGTGTACTGGTGACAGAAGAACACAGGAGACCACTTACTAACAGCTACATTAACATTTAACAGTGAAACATTCAAAAGGTGCCATCTCAGTCAGCTCCAATAAGGAGAGGACAAACTACGTTAGTGCTGCACTGATGCTTCACCTAACAGAAATCATGTGTAGTAATCAGATGTTTTTAGCATGCAAAGTGTTCTTGAAACTAGCCACACATTAAGAGATCTAAAGCAGAGTCATTTTTACAGCATTTGAGGGAAAAATGAATGTAGAAGCTGCTACTACAGGACAGATAGTAGATGATCACTTTCACCAAGGCTGCCGCTGTTGTACGTCTTCTACATGGTGACAGACTTACACTACGGGTGCTATTTAAAGAGGAAAGACTTCACTTTTCATATCCCTACATACACAGCCCTACAGGATATTATGATTAATGACTTCACTGCAGAATATGTTTTTACCGTGTTTTCTGTATTCTCCTCCTGCCCCCCTAAAGCAGGTCCTTCATAAGGATTCTCCATTAAAATCTTCTTCAGTTTCTTCAGTTTTGGACGCTGTTTCCTCAGTTCCCAGTAGCTGTTACAAAATCCCCAGATCTACAACACAAGCAGGACATTGTTAGTGTATGAGGGTCAGAAATGCAATTAACCGTTATGTGTATATGTTCCCAGTAGGTTGTGTTTGTCTGTGTGGGTGTATCAGGATACCAAGCAGGTACCTGTGTGTGTCATTTCCGTACCTGAGCGTGCGCCACATGCGAGCCGTCCTGACTGTTAGTTAGTTGATCTGGTGTTCTGCATTCTGGTACGAACAGCAGCAGGTTGGACGTGTCGGCTATTTTTAGATCATAGGTCTTGTCACCACTACAGAGCACTGCACGCTCATCCTTATCCCCTCGAATCACCAGACTGGAAAAACAATTGTTAGTAAATTACATTTACATACATTTACATCCGTCCTGATNNATTAGTGTTAAAGAAGAAGGGGGAGCTGTAGTTTACAAATTATGTGCTCTTACGAGGTTTTAAATGAGTGAATAGTAGTGCTGATATGATGAGTTTATTAATTGATTAGTCACAGTGGTGGAAGTACATTTACTCAAGTACTGTGCTTAAATACAGTTATGAGGTACTTGTACTTAACTCGAGTATTCCCATTTCATGCTACTTTATACTTCTACTCCACTACATCTCTTAAGGAAATATTGTACTTTTTACTGCACTACATTTACCTGACACTTGTAGTTACCTTTTACATAAAAAAACACGATATGATGCAGTACTATAGTACTACCAATAGTACACAAAGTATCTATCATATTGACGAACTATAACATTAAACACTCCTACATGTATTTATTAGTGATAAAAACAGAATAACATAATATTCTATTATAATATAACACTTTGAAAGGAGCCATTCTGCAGTTTACTTTAGATACTTTAAGTACATTTTGCTGATAATACTTCTGTACTTTTACTTAAATAACATTTTGAATTCAGGACTTTTACTTATAATGAGTATTTTTAGACGATGGTATTTCTACTTTTACTTCAGTAAAATATCTGAATACTTCTTCCACCACTGATTAATCAATCCACACAAACAGACTAAATTTTAAATGTTTATTCGTTTAAATCATTTAAGTAAAAAAGATTCACTGGTTCTACCCTCTCAAATGAGAGTTGTTATTGTTTTTCTTTGTTTTATATCATTGTAAATTAAATAAACTTTGGGTTTTGAACTTTTGTCAGATAAAACAAAGCATTTTGAAGATGTCACCTTGGTCTTTGGGGAACTAGTGAATGAGTATTTTTCATTATTTTTGATTACTTCATTATTAATTGATTAATCCCTTACCTTTGCCCAGCTTCTATGTGTTTGCACAGTGTGTCGTCCAGCTCCATCAGGCAGTAGTCTGCAGATGAAACGTTTTCCCCAAAAGACAGACAGTGAACAGTTTTCTGCAGATCTTCCTCTTTCAGCTTGGCGATCTGCAGAGTGGCCTGGACCTCCTCTAAAGTTCTCATTCTGGGTCAGACGGCGGGCTGGATCGATAATGTGTCGATTAATAAACTCGTTTTTGAGTCGCCAAACAAACTGTCATAAACTCCCTTTTTTCTAAAAACTTCGCAGGAATATTCAGAGACTGTCAAACGTCCCCGCGCTCTTTCTGTCGCGGGAAGGAAGTACGGAAGCCACGTTGAGGTGAGACGTGTAAATGGGTCCGGGTGGAAACTATTATTCCTACAGAAATTTAAATAAATTCTAAAATATCTTCGAGCATTTGTTTAAATGTTCGTTGAGATGTACTAACAATTAACATTAGAGTACCCATGAAATATCAGTATTTTGCCAGTGCTGGAATGTAATTAAGTACATTTACTCAAGTACTGCACTTAAGTACAAATGTGAGATACTTGTATTTTAGGCTACTTCAGTCTTTTCTTTTTATGCAGCTTTATAGTTCTGCTTCACTACATTTCAGAGGGAAATATTGTAATTTTTACTCCACTAAATTTTTCTGACATCTTTAGTTAATTTACAAAGTAAGATTTATGCATACAAAACATATAGAGTACAGCTGGAAGGATCAGTCGATTAATCAATTGGTCGACTGACACAAAATTAATTGGCAACTATTTTGGTAATCCTTAAAGTCATTTTTCATGCTGCTTTTCCTTTTAACTTTAAAAAAAAAAAATTTTGATTATAATTTTGCGGTTTGGACTATTGGGTGAACAAAACAAACATTGTGAAGGTGTCGCTTTGGGTGATTGTGACGGCATTTCTCACTATTTTCAGAACTTTTACAAACCAAACAATCAATTGATAAAGGGAGAAAATAATCAGCAGATTAATCCATAATGAAAATAATCATTGGTTGCAGTCCGATACAACATAGTTCAAAATGAGCTCCACCTCAACCAACTACAGTAAAATGCTGCTTTTACATGAATGCATGAGTAATAATAATCTAATGATATAATATATAATAGTACAGTCACATGGGACATTTTTCTGCAGCGAGTACTTTTACTTTTAATACTTTAAGTACATTTTCCTGATTATCCTTACAGACTTTTACTTAAGTAACAAATATAGATAAACGGGTATTATAGGAACGGTGGAGTCTCACATCTTGTTTCAACCGAGTAAAATTACCAAACGGACCGTCGTCACGTTGAGGGTCAAATGCTTTGAGGATGTGCTGTTAGTGTCATCGAGATGTCAAGTTTCTCCAGATCTGCTCAGGTAAACAAACACACGATGCGCTACATTATCTCATTAACGTGCGTTTAACGTTTGGTCAGTGCAGCCGTGCCCGGTGGAGTCAGGCGGCCGTTAGCGAACGAGCGTTGCTAACGAGCTAGCCGCGGTGTGAGTGATATGATGTTATTGTGACGGTTAGTAAACTAGTAACCAGCGGACTGTCCTCGGCAGTTAGTGAAACGTCCATGTTGTAGCTTAACATACAAATAATACAAATAAAGTTTATTATTATTATTATTATTATTAACGCTGTTGGTTGGAAGAAGCGTTATAACCCAATATTATCTCTTGTCAGCCCCTGTAAACTTCACCATAACGTCTTAACATCACTCTGTCAAATTATGATACTCATATTTTGGCTACTTATTTATAACAGAATTCCTCTATGTACTTCGAAACTGAAATTATCTTTAAATAGCTGCTGCCAAGTGTACGACTTTCTTATTTTAACGCTTGACAATAAAATGACTAAACACTTTTGTTTTCACTCCCGTTTTTCATGAGTTGAAATAAAAAGTGTAAGACTTTTTCTACGTACACAATAACAGGTATATTTCTCTCAAATTTTGTTCACAAATTTGTTTAAATCCGTGTTAGTGAGCACTTCTCCTTTGCCAAGATAATCCATCCACCTGACAGGTGTGGCATATCAGGATGCTGATTAAACGGTATGATTAGTGCTGAGGTGTGCCTTGGGCTCGTCACAATAAAACGCCACTCTAAAATGTGCAGTTTTATCTGGGGTAGGGGGTCTCATGGATCAGAAATGTCAGTATCTGGTGTGACCACCATTTGCCTCATGCAGTGCAACGCATCTCTTTCGCATAGAGTTGATCAGGGTGTTGATTGTGGCCTGTGGCATGTCGGCCCACTTCAATGGCAGTGCGAAGTTGCTGGATATTGGCAGCAATTGGAACACAACAATCCAGAGCATCGTCCTCCCCAGGGTCAAGACCCTGACCCTGAGCATGCCAGTTGCAAGCTCCCTCAAAACTTGCAACATCTGTGGCATTATGTTGTGTAATAAAACTGCACATTTTAGAGTGGCCTAAAATGTGCATTAGGCACACCCGTGTACTGTCAGGTAGATGGATTATCTTGGCAAAGGAGCTGTGCGCACTAACACAGATTTAAACAAATTTGTGAACAAAATTTGAGAGAAATATACCTGTTATTGTGTATGTAGAAAAATTCTTGGATTTTTTATTTCAACTCAACATTCAAAAATGGGAGTGAAAAAGTGTTGCGTTCATATTTTTGTTCAGTGTAGTTCCTTCTTTACCAGCTGCAGCATTAAAGTGATGAACACATTAATGCATCAATAATTATCATCCAATAATATAATACACATTATTCTGAAATGGGCCATTCTGCATAATAAGTACTTTTACTTCTGGTCCTTGAAGTATATTTTGATGCTAATACTTTTGTACTTTTCTCTTCTTTACTCTTGTAAAATTTTGAATGCAGAACTTTTACTTGAAACAGAGTATTTCTACACTGTAGTATTGCTGCTTTTACTTAAGTACAAGACCTGAGCGCTTCTTCCACCACCACTGGTTTTTAAGATACTTAGTTAGATTAATCAAAACAGTTTGGCTTGTTGGTGCTTTATCTTTAAACCACCAACAAGTTTGAAAAATGTCAAGCCTGAACAAATACACACACCACGAATCTGTCTATTACAGTATAATTTCCCTTTTTTAATACTGTATGTGGTTAATGTAAAGTGCAAACTTTGGATTGACCAGCAGTGGATGATGGTGTTCAATGTGTTTTGTAAATCGGTGTAGGGATAAATCTCTGGGGTTTATTTGAGTTTTAGTTGCATTTTCATGATGTCAGTGTTGTTGAGCCTCTTTATGGGAAGAGTACTGCAACATTAACAAATTACACATGAATTATATTTTAATTAATAGAAATAGTCTGTGTGTCTAATAAATAGCTTTCAAGTAGAAACAATCTTTCTCTCTTTCTTGTCTCAGCAATGGGCGACCTTCGCTCGTTCCTGGTTCCTGATCGATGCCAGGATGCAGCCTCCTGGGAAGCTTGCGACCATGTGTTCTGTTAGATTACAGGGGAAACACAAGCCTATCTACCATGCACTGAGTGAGTAGGAGTCCAATCTGTCACAGAACACTAACATTATAAAGTCACAAGTAACTTTCTAACTTAAACATAACCTACGTATAAACTAGTGTTTTTACCCATTGTGAAACCACAAACCAGCCTCAGTTTAAGGTTGTTGTGACATGGAACGGCCACACGATGGCAGGAGAGGATAAATAAGCTAAATGGATATTTTTGCTTCCTTCTAACATAAGTCTCTGTCTCTCAAGTATTTCATGTTATAATTTTCAACATAGCAATAAGCCTGAACACAAACATCTTGAACTTCTTCGCAGGTGATTGTGGTGACCATGTAGTAGTAATAAACACCAAACACATCGCTTTCTCTGGAAACAAATGGGAGCAGAAAGTCTACTCATCACACACGGGGTAAGTGAATACTTTCTCATATAATACTCCACTTTCCTTGTCTCTTTCTCTTCGTTCTTCAATGACATTGAACCACTCAGAAAATGTTTCAAGAAAAGTTCAGCAGCCTCTTGTCGCATTCATACTGGAGGAGAGGCAATGACCCACTTGAGTTCTGTCCACCTACAAACTTTAAAGCTTTTGTGGTTGATTTTTCTGAACTTAGATGGTTGGTATTTCTCTGAAGTCTGTTCGTAATATGGCACTTTAAAGGGGCACACAGTGAGGTCTGCATTAAATGTTCTAATATCTTTTGACTGCTGAAAAGGTGTTAAAATGCATTCCCATTTCTTACAAGTGTAAAGTGTATTTCCTTTGTTTTTAACAGAAAAAAATATTTGATTAGATTTGCAGATTAAATAACAGAGCACTTTAATATTTCATCAAGTGTCTTTAGTGGAAGAGTCTTTGTCCTGTCTGGTATGTGCATACTTTAATTTTTATATATATCTAATAGCTGTAAATGGAATACAACGGAAGTTTCAGGGATGTTGAAGCTCAATGGCCTCATGTCACCTGATCCACGTTAGTAGAAGGCCAAAAATAACCAAATAATAATTAGCTTGTCTTTTTTTCCAAAGGTATCCAGGTGGATTCAAACAACTCACAGCTGCCCAGCTGCACCACAAAGACCCAAAAGCTGTAAGTGTTGTCCATCAGTATTCTCCTTTTTTTAAATTTTGTTTTTAATTCTAAAACCTGAGATATGCCACTGTCGCATACCTTACACCGTGGATTATTATTATACTGTATGTATGATTTAACCCACATTCTTGGAGATGAGTGTAATTTCTGTCTGCCACATGCCGTGCAGAGTAGGTGTTTCGTGGCTTGACATTCATCCCCTATGTGCGGCTCGTGCATATTAATGTGAAGTGCAGAGAACAGGGATTAACCAGCAGTGGATTTGTGCTGGTGATGGTGGTGTTTGGTGCCTTCTGAAAGTCAGTACAAGAACGTCAGTTCAAGGATAATTCCTGGGGTTTTTGGTTGTGTTGCATATTAATGGTTTCAAGGTTACAGACTCTTCACTGTGTTACACACAGTGATAATTACATTCAGAACTTGATGTGACCTACATACTGTACAAACCACTGACAACTGACGTCTGTGTTACAAAACATTGATGCTTTGATGAAAGAGAGGGAACAACTCATGGGCTTAAAGGATAAGTCTGGCGATAGTGTGTATTTTTTTTGTTGTCAGCAGCTCCCATGAAAAGACCAAAACCAACAAAAAATGATGAAACTAACAAATATTTCCTGTGTCACAGTCTTTCATTGTTGTCTTAAAACTACAAAATGAACTGGGTGACATTTTCCTCCAGTATGATGAACATGGACACTGTTGTGTATTTTTAAGTTGAGCGCACATACAGCGTCCTGCTGCTGTAAATACCAACCAGAACACCAAATGTGTATTAATCCGCACCTGAAAATAGTCCCTAAAAATGCACTATTTAATTCTGGTGGCGTAATGTTGTTTTTTTATGCCTCCGTGCTGGCGTTAGCCGTGGTCGGAGGCATTATGTTTTCGGGTTGTCCGTCCGTCCCATTCTTGTGAACGCGATATATCAGGAACGCCTTGAGGGAATTTCTTCAGTTTTGGCACAAACGTCCAAGGATGAACTGATTAGATTTTGGTGGTCAAAGGTCATAAGTCAAGAATTCATAGGCTAATTATGACAAAATTTCATACAAATGTCTAGTATGATGAAGTGATGACATTTTTTACCCAAAAGGTCAAAGGTCAACTTCACGGTGACATAATAATGTACTGGGATAACACTTTTTCGAGATTAGACATTGTGACCATATTTCACATTTTGGTCAGATACTGAATTGGCGACACTAATCTCGGGTGCTCACCTTGAGACTGTGGTGATTGTGTAGATCTTCTGTGCTGCCGGGTTGAAGATGTGTGTGAAGCATCCACGTTTTAGAATTTGTAGCTTCTTTGCAGCAACTCCATATTTGAAGAATTGTCTGCTGTCATGGCTACAACTTTGTGTTCTATCAGAATCAACTTTATTGGCCAAGCATGTGGACACATACAAGGAATTTGACTCAGATTTTTGTTTCTCTCAGTGAAACACACTAATGGACATACAGCAGAACAAGGACAACAAAGTTTAACAAAGTCAAGTCAGATCAAGTTTATTTATATATTCCTACATCACAAATCAAAAATTTGCCTCAAGGGGCTTCACAATCTGTATAGCAAACACCATCCTCCATCCTTAGACCCTTGACTCGGAGAACAGTCTGCTGTGTCCATTCCTGAAGAGTTTGATTCTAGTTAGGAAATTATTTAGCCTTGTTACAAAATAAAACTAAATCTTTGTGACCTGTTCTTAAAAATGTACCACGACAGGGTAGGGAACAAAGCTGGACGAACACATTGTTGTTTTTCATGAGATTTGTTGACATTGACAAATATATAAAATAACACTCGACTTATCCTTTAAACTGAAGTAATATTGTAGAGTGTTGTTGCCATTCAGTGTTATATATCTTTTAATATTTTGATTGAGGCTCAAGCTGCTCTTGTGGCTCATATCCACCAACATGTAGCATTATGTTAAGTTTGTTTTGACCAAAGATAAGAGTAGTAGTCATTTTTAAAAAGGGTGACCCTGATCCGATTAAATCTTCACATGCATTGTGCTATGACCTTCTTTTATATTTGTGTATTGATACATCAGGTTATTGTCTGTTGCTTTATTTTAACATTTGTTTGACATTTTCCCCGAGCTCGATCCACGTTGTTGAACATGCATAAATCCTATTCAGACTAATCAGAGGAACACAGGAGTGATTTGATGTTGCACAATAGCAACGAGGCTGTTCAGAATAATTTAACATGAGAGCTACACAGCAAAGGTTTGTAGACTTATTCCACGTGCGGCTAATAAAAATACCGCCAAATTGCCCTCATCATGTGGGAATCACTAAAAGTAGGTGTACCGACCTGTACTGGTTCCCAATCTGTAGTTTACAAAACCAGGAGAGACATTTACTCTGCTGCTGGCTCTTTGTTGATGCAGGCTTTAGTCCAGCCTGTGACCACAGACGTGTGTCCTGATGGTGGTTTAGTTAAAATGAGGTTTGGCGAGCGAAGAGGGAGAAATAGAATTGGACAGATGAATGATTTGTCAGCACTGCCTCTGTCCAACATCTCTCTCCAATACTTCTGTCCAATGTCTCAGTCCAGCAACTCTCTCCAAGTCGAACTCACATTTGTGCAACCAACTGCACGTTGAGAAACATAGTTTTGGAAATGTGGAAAAAAGTATGTGAGGTTGCTGTAGACAGTTTTTTTTTTTTTACAAGAAACAGTGAGCAGATTGTATGTCAACCTTTTTAATGTGCTTCTTCTTCTCACCAGATTGTGAAGTTAGCGGTTTACGGCATGCTGCCTAAGAACCTGCAGCGACGCACCATGATGCAGCGATTACACATCTTTCCTGATGACGTAAGTCCGCCAGTTTCTCCTCGTCTCTCTGAGCTGATGAGTCTTAATCATCCAGGCTTATTAAGCACTATCAGAAAGAGGGCACATTATGAGAAGGGGTGCACTGATATCATCATTTTGCAGAGGTTGACACAAAAGAATGAGCCAGTTTTAATCATCCTTTATCCAGGTCACCTTTACAACTAATATCAATTAATTACTTAAAAGTTAATATATGTAGAGGAGAGTATTCGTCCTTTTCTTCACCTACATTTTCTCAGCTGGACAGTGAGATGGCATTTTAGTGTTTGCTACTGGTTGTGAGGTTGCTTTTTCACTTTTTCTCTCTCTCAGTTTTGTATAACTTAAAGATCTATTAGGCAATATTTTTATATCAATGGGTCAAATGACTGTGTATGTGAAAAGAGTCACGTAGCAACAAATCCACAGAGAATAATCATCCAAATTGGCAGTTCCCCTCAGCTCTACGGAGCAATTTAGCGTCTTTCAGCTCTTTGTTTTGGTTTTTACGGCCCGCAACTTTACCGTGTTGGCTCACTTTCAGCGCATGCGTCGTTTTCGGGTGACTGTTCAGCACCAAACAGTTGACAATGATGAATAGTGGAGCATTTAGCAGCTAAAAAGCCAGATGTTTCCCTCAGAAGTTGGTGGTGACCAAAAACAGAGCTAAAAGAGAGTGAATATTCGCTGGGTGTTCCAAAACACAACTCCAAATCAATGCATATGTTGCTTTGTGTCTGCTGGATGTGTAAATAAACTGCTGATAGTTGACGTCAGTGTTGTGCTTTGTAGCTTGTTTCGTTGCCACCAAGTGGCCAAAAAAACCCTCCAATGACTACTACTTAGTTCATTGGGCGACTAATATGTTTCCATTTAGTGTATCAACCTGTCTCTTCTTACTCCTCGATTCAAAAGAGAAAACTTGCATTGCGTCTTAATTGCAGTGAATTATGGTCACTGCAGTTCACAGACAACGCTTTTGGCATTTGGTAGCGTTAAATTGTGATCGTTTTAATATGATGTTGGCGAGAACCACTGGCATCACACATTACAGCCTCCAAAATGAATTGAAACAAAAAAGTACTCGACAGGCTGTTAATTGACCTGGGTGGCCTGCCCAAATATTAACTGGATGTAATTTTTATCCACGCAAGAGAGCACTATCATTAATTCCAGGCATGTGTGAAAAAGGAAGAGTTTTGACTTGTAACGTAAAACATGAGGCGTTTGGTGTTAGAAGTGAAGGAAGTCAGATACCAGTCTTTTATTGCAGTCCTGACTTGATTTCCACCAGCAGAAGTGGTGTTGTGCACTATGCATCCCTAATTACAAGCAGATGGGCTTCCTGAGCCTCGTGAATGTCCCATCTGCAATTCAGACCAGAGTATTTTGGAAAGTTTGCTGGTTTTTGATCACTGTTTTAGTCTTTTAGCCTGAACTATATGCCCGCTCCTTAAATGAAATGTAATGAATATTAATGAGAATGACTGTCAATGCTGGAGAGTGATGGACCTAAAGCTCCCTTCAAGCATCTGAGTAGAATATCTGAGCTGCTTTTGGGGTGTAACAGGTACCGTCTCACCTTCTTTTTCATGTCACATCCTTTCAATCATTTTTCCTCGCTCATTTCCTTCCTTTCTCCTTGAATTTCTTGTCTTGCCTAAATTTCTTTTTTCAATCTCAATGTCTCCTCTGCCCACCCCTCGCTAGGAACTGCCAGACGACATCCGGGCCAACCTGACGGAGGAGCTGCCTCAGCCCAGAGAAATCCCCAGGAAACTCAGCGAGTACACGCAGGAAGAGAAGGATGCCTTCCCCAGACTGTGGACACCGTATGTAGAAACGCATACAGTCTGTTCTAACACACAACAATGCCAACATAAATGCAGACAGGTTTCCATTTAAATGAAGCGCCAATTTTAACTGAATTTCGAAAAATCGGCAAAAGAAAATGCAAAATCCATCCGCTACCTTTATGTTATTATTAGGCGTTGGTTCATGCTTCATGTACGTCTAGTATTTATTTGCCGTTTTGATTGCTCTTTGTCGCATTTTGCTTTTATTTTCCACCTCAACCAAGAGTAAAAACTCATTTGCGATATTTTGAGATTTTTTTTTCGAATTTTCAGCATTTCTGCATTATGAGCAGACTGAACATGTGCATAAAAACAGGTGGATGGAAACCCACCTACTGTCTTTACACACAGTGCACACATGTTGGTGAAATGAATGCAGTATCTATTACACACAAGAAAACAAACAATTAACAGGATCATTGACTCATTGTCTTTGTTACTGTCTCCATTTCAAAGACATTCAGGTGTTTGTGTGGAGTCTCTGTAGCAAATGAATAATGGCTACTGTCATTTAATTCATTTAAGTCACGAGGTAAAAATGCTGACATCACTGACCACTACGGTAAAAGCACAGTTTTTACTGTAGTGTTTTCAGTTTCAATATTTGTGGTTCAGTGGCTACAAGGTAACATAATGAATTTTCTGCAGAGAAAATCCACAAACTCATACTCACTATTCAGAGCTATTTGTATTCAGTCGACTGGACTAAACAGAAAATTACACATTTTAACGTTTATGGTAAAGCTGACCTCTGACCTCTGCCTTCAAATGGCTTTTTAATTGCCTGACAAACTTTTAAAAGCAGCTCACATTTCCTCATCTTTTTGTCCTTTTGAAAGGACCTTTGCACTATAATGAGTAACACACACACACAGAGTGGTGGAAAGTAACTAAGTAAATTTACGCAGTACTATTTTGAGGTACTTGTACTTCACTTGAGTATTTCCATTTCATGCTCCTTTCTACTTTACTCCATTTCAGAGGCAAATATTATACTCTTTACTCCACTACATCTACTTGATAACCTAAGTTACTACTTACTTTGCAGATTCTGATAAATAAATCAGTAAATTAATGAATAAAAATATCAACAAATAAATGATGATATATTATTATAGGTTATGATAAGAAAATTCACAAGCTACCCAGCAGTATATAAAGTCATTAAAATTAGCTCCACCTTTACCAGCTGAACATTAAAGCAATGAACACATTAATGCATCAATAATTATAATCCAACAATATAATATACATTACATACATTACATTATTCTAATACTTTTGTACTTTTACTTATTTAAAGGACCAGTGTGTAGGATTTAGGGGGATCTATTGGCATAAATGGAATATAATATTCATAATTATGTTTTCATTAGTGTTTAATCACCTGAAACTGAGAATCGTGTTTTCGTTAACTGAGAATGAGCCCTTCATATCTACATAGGGAGCGGGTCCTCGTCGACAGAGCACACCATGTTTCTGCAGTAGCCCAGAACGGACAAACCAAACACTGGCTCGAGAGAGGGCTTTTAGAGTTTTCACGTTGAAGTGGCAGCCACCGTAGGTTCTCCTACCTGCTTGGAAAGGGAGGGGTGAGGGGAGGGGTATTCAGTTGGTTGCAATCTGCAACCTCACTGCTAGATGCCACTAAATTAATAAATACAATTTTTAATTCATTACTTTTCCTGGCAACACAATATTTATTCCCTGTGGTATTGCTACTTTTACACACACACACACACACACACACACACACACACACACACACACACACACACTCATATTTTTGTGTTGTACTGATGAGGAACAGCCAGAAGGGGGCGATGTTGATTTAAATACCATCTCACACCACTACCACCAACTACCCTGCCTTTGTGATACAGTAGTTGTTATAAAGTAGTATTGGGTGACATCCTTTGATTGTTTTGAATATTTCAGTTAAAATAATGTTAAATACTCTGAGATGACAACAGAAAACCTGTCTGAGATAAACAGATTTTTGTGTTTTGCATTAAAAAGAAAGACGGGTTTAAATATTTATGGCAGATGGTGAACTTGACTTTAGGAGAGAGGCACAGTAGGTGGTGTTTCACTGACCGTTAACCAGTGCAGTACGATCTTTATGTTAATGAGGACGGGATGGGGGGGTTGAATACTCTCATATTGCCTTTCCCTGCTCAGACCTCGTCAGCGGCGAACAGTGCAGGCGCTTCTTTCTTTTCTGCCTTATTCTCATGGTCTCACTAAGCAGCGTATGTATTTAATAGATCCAATTCAAAAGCTCGCCAACCCCCTCTTTTTCACTTGTGCAGGAAAAAATAAGATGCAACATTTTTCATTGTAACTACGAACACATGTGGCTGTGGCGTGAATGACTTTCGGCCAACAAAGAGCTGTCAGTATGTGACATGATGGTTGGTACAGACTCCCTACGGTTAGAAACTCACACGATACTGCTCCTGAGTGAATTCAGCTTACAGCTCTAGTACTAAATATATGACCTTTTTCCCCCCGAGTTGACATGTTTATTTCCTGTATATAAAAGTTTTTGTGGTGGTTACATGCTCTAGAGCCTTGTGAGCCCCCTGAAAAGCTTTATAAAGTAAGGCCTTTGTACATTACGCTGTTATCAAACAACATAACACTGAAGGGCACTGCAATATAACAGACCATTCAGCTTGTACTCTGTAGATGTGTGTCAGCAGTTGTTTAAAAGATCTGTGTCTCTATCTTTTTTCCTGGCCAAACCTTTTTGAATATAAATGTTGAAATGTCACAAACACATGTGAGGAAAGTCACCTCTTTTCCACCACTTCCTAACTGTTTGGACATACAAGGTTTCTCTGCGGGGTGTGTGTGAGAGAGCATCTGTTATTTGGCATAATCATATTCATGGCTTTTTGAGTAAAGTATTTCCTGGTTGGAGATTAGACTGACATTGTGACCCGCGGTTTGCCGTCATGATAATGTCGTCCTGTTGCATTTCTCTGGCCTCGCCTGTAGTAAACATCATCCCGACAGGTTAACTGAGAGCATTCTCTCGTCCACCTGCTCAGCACTCGCCTCAACGTCCGTCAATCCATCGAGCCGTTCATCTTCTAGCTGTTCATCCAGGTCAGGGTCGCTCCTCTTCATCCGCAACACCAAAGTCCAGTGGTTGTCTGTTTGTGAGCTCGTAAAAAAAAGTTTAAGGGCTAAATATAAAAGGGTTTAACTTTTAGCTGCATCACAATCGTATATAGAGAAACACCGTCCTTACTGCAGTCAATATACTTTGACTCTCCAGGTTGTAAATATTTCTATTTCACACAGTAACTACCCAGTTAACACGACTACTGTGAAACACAATCATGCAACTTTTATGTGTTTCTTTACGTCGTCCATAATGTGATGTACATGCAATTTTGTGGAGTTGTGTTTGCATTGTGTTGACTATTCATGGGTGGAGTGAGTACCTGGATATTAGGACAGCACTATTTGTCAAGTTATTAAAGAGTCAGTTCGCCCAAATTATGTAAAAAAAACCCAGTATTTTCTAGAGATAATCTAGAGGTATCCAGCCATGCAGGTAGTTTTGGTTTTATTTGTCTAAGTTTTGAGATATCAACCTCTGAAATGTCTGCCTCCACCCCAATACAATGGAGGTCAAGTCAAGTCAGTTTTATTTATATAGCCCAATATCACAAATTTGCCTCAAGGGGCTTTACAATCCATACAACGTACAACACGACTGTCCTTTGACCCTCGATTGGGATAAGGAAGGTCTGTTTATGGAACTCAAAGTTTATTTAGAGAAAACATTTTAAAGAATGAAAAGCAGTATGTCATTCAATAAATCATGTCCCAGTTACCCTGGAAAATCCCAAATTAAAAAAAAAAAAAAAAAAAGTAAACTGTATTCTTTGGAACCACTTCCTACTAAAGAAATAGTCCCAATTATAACAGCAAGTTCTGTGGATTATCCGGAGCAACAACTGTTGAATTTTTCTAAATGTGATATTTCAAACCTGTTGAGCACCACAACAAAATTCAATTCACCTCCATTATATTGGGCTGGCAGCAGAGATCTCAGACTAAAACCAAATCTGCATGGCTCGTTACCGCAAGAGGCAATTGATGTTCTGTTGTAATTTGGGTGGACTGACCCTTTAAACCTACGAACAGTACTTCACTACAATCCTGAAACCATTTCAATGAGCCTGATGTGGTAAACCCTCCATCTGGCACTTCACACACATTTGAACAAAACATTTGGTGTGAATATATATTGTGTGAAAACAGTGAATCTACGCTGCGGGCTCTGATCCGAAGACTGTTTTCACTTGAGTGTGTGCCTTGTACTGGCGAGTACAGCATGTCTGTATTACGTTTGGCGTTGCTGTCAGAGTGTGTGTGTGTGTGCGCGTGCATGGTGATAAATGAGCTACTTCTTATTGTTTACTGGTCCAATCTCCTCAGCCAATCACTGCGTGTGCTCAGGCCTGTCGCTGTGTGGTCGTCAAGGTCAAGCTAATCCTGGTTTATTTAAGAGATGGGCCTTAGCCTAGTTAATATTCACTCACACTCCGTCTTATTCATTTTACTGATCAAATATATATGTGTGTGTGTGTGTGTGTGTGTCAAGGGAGAGATGGTTGAGGTCATCGAGGGCGATTCAATCGTTGCCCTTTATTAAACACATAGTTAATATTCTCTCAGAAAACCTTGGAGCAGAGGCAAAAGATTATTATTGGTTATGTGGCCTCCCTCCCTCCACACACACACAGACACACACAGGGTGCTCAGACAGAAAATCAACAACATAAACATACTGCTGTAGTTGATAGCAGAGCTATTACAATTGATGATAACATTTTTTGTACTTTGTATCAAAACCAATACAGCGTGGCCTGATAATATCTGTCTGCTGCAATCTCTGCTCAAAATTAAATGGGGAAAAACACAAAAAGGAGGATGCTGTGTCTGGTCTCATTTTGAGAAGAAGAAGAAAAAAACAGCAATGATAAGATCTTTCTGGTTTCTCATCTGTCACTTTCTCCCTCCATGTTTTTCCTTGTAATCGGTTCTTTTTCCAGACATTTATGCCTCCCCATACTAATGTGTTGTCTTGTGTTTTCTCCACAGACCCGAGGACTACAAGATGAAATGAAATCAAGGTGGCCTGACGTGACCAAAGAAGAAACAGGTTTTTTCACATCAACGCGACACTGAAAGCAAGTTTCCTCGATTATATTTCTCCTTATGATGCTTGACAAAGTATTGTAAAGAATCAGAGGCCTTTTATTGGATTTGCTCTGAGATGTTATCCGTTTTAAAACACACAAAATGAAACAAAGTCAGATTTTGTTCAAATCCAGGCAACAGCACTGGATTTTTCTGCTCCAAAGCTGGCATCAAGGCTTGACTGGACTTTACTAAAGCACTCACTAGATGCCAACATCAGCAACACAAAGTCTGTGCTGCTCTACACACAATACACCTCGCTGTCATCTGTGTTACCCCCGACAGCAGACCTGAATTATCCAGGAACAGCTTGAGGTTTTACCATGTGGCTCAGCTCTGATCAGAGAGAATCAGAGTCTGTGGGTTTTCCTCTGATTATACAACCATGAAATGATCAGATCTGGCCCATAAAAAAATGACATCTGTCAGCGCCAATCCAGCCTTTGAAGGTTTGTGGGTTCACAGTGAAACTGATTTAATGACAACATTCAGGCCATCCGTGTGGTTTCAGTAGAAAATATCAACTTTGGTCAGGAAATCCTGAGCTTCTTGTCTTGTCAGTGTGTCAGAAATGTGTTGTTAAAAGTATAAATCAGTTGTGTTTATGTGAGTTGTAAAATAGGCTAATAAACAGTTTAATAAACCTGTTCTGTGTTTTTATATAAATGTTGTAAAATCTAGTTAAAGTTTGACCTTTTTGTGTCATTAAAGTTCAACAAATGACCTAAAACACAATTTTATAGTCTCATTACAGATTTATTGGTTATAAAAGCAAACAAAATATAAAATAAATAAGTTCATATCGTACTAAGGGGCGTGGTGGTGAGACACATTCCTTATTAAAACTGTTCACGTTTGACAGTTTAACTCTCAAATAAACCAGGGCCGGCTCACAGCTAAACTTTCAGTTACTTTAGTGCTTGTTTTTTCAGGCTGCAGTGCAGGAGCGGTGAAGTTTACACTTGTGGTTCAGTCCTTACTGGTTTCACCGAGAGGCAGCTCACTGTTTTGAGTAATGACTGGATCCAGGTGTCATTCCAGCGAGAGGTCAGAGGTCAACCAGTGAGCAAACAGCTTCCACAGTGAGCAGGCCCGACTTTGCATAAGAACAATAAACGACAAACTTGGGGGCAGCAACACGGGACGCGAACAACACACATTTGTCTTCTTAATTCAGAAGTCTGAGTATTAAAACCCAGAACAGACCTGCTCCATCGCTGTGGCAACAGAGTGAAACATCGCAGGATGTAATGGCAGCCAGATTTTCATTTAAAATGATAATTTAAAAAAGTAATAAATTTGATTGTGTTCCACAGTGTTAAGGTGAAATTAAACTTCGATGCTTCTACAGTCAATTTAAGGGACTCCAATAAAAGTTAAAGACACAAACTCAACACAATATTGTACGGAGAAAATCACTTCAAAAACATTTCAATATTCCTTTACACACTGAAATTAGGACAGCATGGGAGTGGGGAAGATCATGGTTCGTCATTATAAAAAGCAGCCTGTACAAACGTTGCCAGCTCATCGTCCTCAATTTTGGCTTGTAAAATAATCGAGCTAGTTATACACAACCAAAACAAGATGCACGTGTCCAGTTACACACTCAATGGTTGGCTCAAAGGAGACATGCAGCTTCACACACAAAAAAAGAAGGGTTTAGTCCTGAAATCAGCTGTGAGATGTGGAAAAAACAGGTCTTACCTTTACATTACCACTGGATGATGCTAACATAGATCAGGCACTTTTCGGACCTCCCTTTTACAGAGATATCGTACAAGAGTCCACAGGGCTATTTACATTGTTTCACCTGGTGGAGAAAACCACTGGATACACAAGGAGAGGGGGGTGTCTGATTTGTTGTTTCCATGTGTGAATATCAGTGTGTGTGTGGGTAATGGCGTGCACGGCTCAAGCACTTTAGGTGAGTCCATCCTTCCTCTAATGTCCTCCCTCCTCACCCTCCTCCATGACAACGACGTCACGCGGAAACCTCCTGGCGACGCCCGGCGACCTCAGCTCCGTGTCCTCAGAGTGGGTGGGGCTCGAGCGGTAACCATGGGCCAGTTGGGAGGGCTGTTGGGGGTAGTACTGAGGGGGGTAACCACGGTAATAGGGGTCCTGCTCTTCCTCTCCCTCCTCCTCCTCCTCATCTTCGCCTCCTTGGTCGTTGTAAGCCACTGCAGCAGGGTTGTACGGCTGGTTGTAGGGCGGATTGTAGGACTGGTAGCCGCCGTGAGGCAGGGGTTGGACTGGGGTGGTGGGAATATTTAGGGTCAGTTTGAGTGAATGTTTCTGGGTCAACGCAGCTAACAAAACCACCACCACAGGTGAGCATGGAGCAAAGTTAAGGCTGACTTTGGGGCTACAACCACCTTAAATGCCACCACCACCACCACCACTTAGAATCTAGGAGGCAGGTTGCTTTTAAAAGGTTACAAACAAGTTGGACAGGCAGATTTAGGGCAAAAAGATTGGGTTAATGAGGAAGTGTGTTAATGAAATTAAAGAAAAATCTGGATTGTACCTCATATTTCCCAGATCTGATCATTTTTCCAGAAATAAAATGATCACATCTGGGTCACATTAGGGGTAAAATTAAGATTTTCTGCCCAGCTTTACAGTATATGAGATGTACAGATAAGAGGGGTTGTTTAGTAATGAATGCAGCCAATCAGCATCAAAGCAATTCATCATTATTTAGCTGATTCATCAGGCTTTGAAAGATGAGATTAGCTTTGAAGAGATTGGAGCTGGAAGCGGAGGCTGCTGCAGCAAAGCATTGTGTACACCAGAATTTGTTGACAGATGGCACTGAGATCAGTGGTGGTGATCATCGCAGCAGCGTTACAGGGTTTTGTTTGGTCTTGTGGGGAGGTAAACTAATCCATTTTTGTCTCTGAGACTCTCAAATGATGAAACAGCCAGATTAATGAACCAATTCTATCAAGAAAGTTAACTGATGGTAAAAATTTATCCGGTTTCTGTTCATAATAAGGAATCACACAGCATCACGTGCATAAAGACGGAGAATCTGGTGTTAATAAAGTCTCACAGCAGACAAAAATGATGGCACGTTTGCCTTAAATCACTTGTTCTATTACGGAGCCACCTTGCTTTTTAATTTAAAATGAGTGAATTAAGATTTTCAGGCTGTTGCCTTCAAAAAAAATCCTGATAATTTTACAGAAGATCCTACAAAAATGAAGAGTAATTCGGAAAAAGAAGGTCTCCGGAGAAACAAAATTTAAAAACCGCTGCTGCAGGGATTAGAGGTTAAACACCGGGGTCAGGAGTAATTATCCATCCCAAGAAATATGGAGGCCTTGAAGGAATAATTGAATGCATCAATTTCCTCAGTTTCTAGTCTTATGTACAGGGCACAAGAGGAGGAGGAGGAGGAGGAGGAGAGGAGGATGGTTGGAGAATGCTCCTCAGTAATCATTCCCATAGTCCTGTTGAACTTCAGTCAGAAGGAGGAAGAGACAGAGGGAGGGGAGCACAGGGAGGAGAGAAGATGTTACCTCATGTCAGGAGGAAAACCCAACAACACCAAAGAGTTAAACCTCTCAAACCGCACTGACAGATCCTCCCCAGCTGTGGTTAGAGGTAGAAAAATTAGAGCTGGAATCTGCTTCTCTCTTTTAGAGCAAGAAAAACAACACACCCTGAGTCATTCTCACAATAAATTTAGCTCAAATAAATATTAAGACATTCATATAAAATGTTTGGAAAGAGGGAAAATGTGTCAGATCTCTATTTCTCTTTCTGTACACGAGAAAGTACAAATAAAGATTTCTAACACAGAAAACAGTAGTACAACAGGAGTATACCAAGAAAAACATGCCTTGTGAGTAATACTGATCAAACACTGTGAGGGCAGCCATTTTCTGATGTTTTACCACATATTAATCAACAAATACTCCTTTGAAGGTGATTCATAGCATCCGCACAGCTTCAATAAAGTATGAAATTTGGTGATTATGTGATAAGAAGGCTACTATCTTTCCTACTAGGACTTTTTTTGTGTACCTGCATAGAGTTCCATGATGTACTTCAAAAAATAGTTCGACATTTTGGGAAATATGCCCATTTGGTTTCTTTCCGAGCGTTAGATGAGAAGATCAACACCACTTTCATGCCTGACCGTTAAATATGGCTCATAAACTGGAAACAGATAGCATGACTCTGTTCAAGGGTTAAAAAAATCTGCCTACCAGCACCTCTAAAGCTAAGCTAAGCGGCCGCTGTAGCCTTATATTTAACGGACAGACGTGAATAATGAGTTTATTTATTTCCAAAATATTAAAGTATGATTCAGCTAATGATCATAGATGCCATTTTATGCATCTGTATGCAGTTCCAAGATACTCTTAATGCTGAATTTAGCCTGGCTTAGCTCAACTGTCTTTGGGAAGTGGCAGCCTCGCTAAAACAAATAGTGCAAATGTGCCTTTTCCCTGTGCCAAAGAAGGATAATTAATTGAACTACATGCAGTAATTTACACATTTTATAAAGTTACTATTTCCTTTTAAATAAGTATTAAAATAATGTAATCTTTCAGGGATTTTGTATGGAAGAAAACTGAGCTATGCTAAGCTAACCTCATTGCACACAGCTTACAGGAACATTAATTTAAAAGAAGGCAACAAGGGGTTTGGGTAAGTAAGAAAAATTCAGGTAAACCGAGCTATCCCTTTAAAAGAATGACAAATTGAAGGTCAAACTCTAGCTGCTGTGAGAGGAACAATACTTCACATAGTGTATTTTATAATTGCAATTTTCCTTTTAAGTGGTCAGCGAGGCGAGTTTAATCCGTGCACGGCTGACAATAACAGGAAAGACTCTTCTAAGTCATAAAATAAAAATAAAAAAAACACATTCTGACTGGAATCCATTTATATAAAATAAATCTGGGGCGATGGATGAAGTAATGTCTCATCCATCAGCTACTTTTAGCAGATGATATTTCATTAAGACGACTCGGCAGAAGCTGTTAGATGTGTGTAATGTCCGAGCTGAGACAATGGACCCATTAAGGTCCTCATCAGTATGGATATTCAAAGGCGCCCCGTGTGTGTGTGTGTGTGTGTGACGGCATATTTTATTAGATCTCAATACAGACAAATCTCTTCGGTCAGTGACACAGTCAACTTCTTAATCCATCAGTGTGGACATGATTGTATAAACTTCACAATGGAACAACCATAAAAGCCAGATTACTCTCCAATTCTCTGAGAGCTTTATGAGAACAATAACTATCTCAGAGCCGGCCATCACTGTGAAAACAATATTTCAACGTTTTAAAACATGTAAAAGATGGTTTATAAGGTGGAAAGACTGGGCAGGGTTAGACCGTTTGAATGTCTGAATGAATTCTTCAGTAGTAACGCTGATGGTTAAAGTGTAAAATGACAGAAGTTAATGCTCAGTTGCAAAAGCAGAAATCAGAACAAATAAGGTCTAAATAAACAGCAGAGAATGTTTTTGTAAAGTCTGGATATTTTGACTGCATTTGGGAAAATATTCCAGTCAAAATGTTATTTTTGTTCCAATTGCCAGAGCCTGACCTGCTGTGTACATGGGAGCTTTTGTGTGCTTTTTTCGGTCACGCTCCCTTTTGGAAGCTGGAAAAAAAACTAAATAACAACAAGATTATCAAGAACAGATTTTTCATTCATTCCTGTTGTCAGAATAAAAAAAACCCAGCTAAACGTTGCCCAGTTTTTAGACACAACAGACTCAAGACTCTCCTGCTATACTGACAGTGAACTCAAGAGCAAGCTGGGTTCTTCAAAAATCTGTCCATCTTGTACTCGACATGTTTGGTTTTTTGAATGAATCCTGCCAACCTAAATCATGATAGCCTGCAAGTGTCATTCAGCTTTTATTTCACTCCACATTTTTCCTCCTGGTAATGGTCTTGGCACTTACCTGGTGTGAGAATATGTGTGTGTGTGTGTGTTTGGCTATGCTCAATGCGGCAACCCAAATAAACCTCAGTTCAGTTTCACGTGTTGGAGCATTAACACCCCTTTAAGTCTCCTCATTTTGGATTTATAAGCAGTTAATAAACGTTTAATAAATTATTTTTAACACACTATAATGTAGTTGTAAGCAGATATATGTGCTTATTAATGTATTTGTCATCACCTTCTGTGGGCACCCATGAGTGGAGGCTGGTGTATGAACAGATAATCAATGAAAATATAATATAAAATACGGTTGTAATAATATAAAATATGTCTTCATAGGAGAAGTTATAATGGCTGACAGATTCTTTACATTAATAAACACTTGTAATGTGCTTATATCTGCTTACAACTACATTATAATGTGTTATAATAATATATTTATGAAATGTTTGCATACTGTTTATACATGCTAAATAAGGGGGGTTAAAGTGAAGTGTTACCAGTGCTTAAATAGCAGCTGAATGATGTTTACCTCCGACGTTGTACCCCAGACAGGAGTTCTGGTCACAGTATCCTGGTGGACCAGCTGGTCCCGTGCTACCCGGATTCCCCGATCTTCCCGGTGTTCCCGGGTTACCAGGCCGACCAGGGGGTCCCTGGCTGCCTGTCCGTCCTTCACCTGGCAGGCCTGAGGGTGGAGGAAGTACACAAAGTCAGTCATCGACAAACATTGGATGAAAGGACTCCAGCAGTGTGAGAAGAAGGGAGGAAAATGAACTGAAAATGTGCCATCGAGGGTGCATCCCGCCACTGCGCTATCACCTCTTCAATCTCCTCTAAACCCCTCTCTCTGCTGCCGTGACAACATGGCAGAAATGACATGATTGCCACATCTGGATAAGGGAGATGATAGTGAACGTCCTGAGGGCAGGAGCAGGAATAACACAGTTCTTAGCTGACATTTGGCCAGAGGCTTCTGTTTTCTGTTTACACGAGGGAATTGGCTCCATCAGGACTCACTTCAGCAGTCAGCAGAAACATGAAATCAATATTTTGAGGGGAGTGCCGTTTGCCAAGTGCTAAAATTATCATCCCGCAAATATTCCAGAAAAGCACAGCGGATGAACACAGAGCGCTCTCCCCTACACCTTTAAAATATCCTTTTGCATATATTGAAGTTTTTTTTTAACAGTTATCTCATCATAGAAAAGTTTCCGGAGAGTTTTGTCAGCTTGTTCTGAGTATTGATCGCACAACAGTAAACAGAAAATCCCAGCACTGACATATTTTCATAACTCAAACTCCACATGGCGCACGGGGAAATCAATACAGAGAATTATATTCATGGTCCAAAACATCTGCTTGCTTCTCTCAGACAGAGATTTAACAGAGAGTAAAGCAGATCCAAAATACATTAAGTCTCTGTGCTATTCTATTTTTCAATATTTGAAACATTTTTGGTTTTGTTCAGAGGAAAACACAATGGAAAACATTCCACATCTCCAGCTCGGTCGCACTCTGAAAATACCAAAAACAAATGTTCAGGAAAGAGAATGATGCTAAATTATCGTATTTGGAAGCACCTCCAAATGTTGTCTGAGCATTGAGACTGGAGAGAGTGGATTCAGTTGGTTTAGCTTATCAAGCGCACGCGGGACTGTGTAGAAGTTTGTCAGTGTCTTACCTGGGGGGCCGGGTGGTCCTCGAGGTCCCTGACTCCCGATCCCTGGACTCCCCCTCTCTCCCTTCTCTCCCGGCAGGCCTGGAAACACACACAGTTCAAAGACGTTAAACTCAAAATCACATCTCACTTTTGCCCTTTGTGGTGCACACACAGCTGCTTCAGGGTTTATTAACGGTTTGCAATATTGACTAACCCAGTGGCGGAAATGAACTAAGTACATTTACTCAAGTACTTGTACTTTACCTGAGTATTTCTACACTACTACATTTCAGAGGGTAACTTTTTACCACTTTTACCCAATAAAATGCATTTCTAAAGATTAAACCCGTGGTTCCCGACCTTTTTGGCTTACGACCCCTTCAGATGTCCGTGAGTTATTAGCAGCTCCATCAGAGAGAGAGATTTCCCCTCTAAAGTTCTCACATGGTTCCATTTAAATAACTGTTTGAGGCCTGAAGAGGTCAAATGATCCATTATTTTACCAAAAAAAAAGCAAAGATTAGAGAAAAAAATCAATACAGATTTGTGAAGCAGAACTTTTTTTCTTCTTTCCAACCCTCATTAATCACCTCTGGACTCCTTTTAGATTAATCTTGTGACCCTTTGGAGGGGGCTTGACCGCTAGGTTGGGAACCACTTGAACAAACTACCTAATTGAATGAGTACTTTTACTTTTGATACTTTAAGTACATTTTTTTGCAGGATGTTTACTTGTAATTATCTGAATAATTCTTCCACTTTCTATCCCAACATCGGTATTACATTGCAGATTTTTGGGGAGAAATGTGCTGGATAAATTATGCCTGGATGCTCAGCCTAATAAAATGTATGATAAACCCAGAGACGGCTCTGTGTTGCTGTCCAGCGGTGCAGCTGTTTGAATGACCTAATGGAATATTTTTCGTACGCTCTAATATTAGAGAACCACATAAAACCGGCGATCTGCAGATTTTCTGTCCTGCTGCTTTTACGACTGTCTTAATCAAATGCATTGGTAAAGAGGAAGTGAGCACAATGAGGCCGAGGAGAAAACATTTTACATTACCTCAAATAAAAATGTATTCTCTACCCTGGCGGCCTCGTCTTGTGATATTCTCTCTTTATAACTGCTGCTAGCTGACACAGTCGTTCTACGTTTAGAACAATATTATACGTGGAATATAAATGGTTCCATCCGTTGTTCCTCATTCTGGTGTCAGCCCTACATGGACCATCTGACTTAATAATAACATGTCTCGTTTTCTTAAGTAAGCCATACATCTTTTATAGCATTTGGGCTACTCTGGTTTCAGTTCAGCCTATAAAACAATAAAAAAGTAAGTGTGTGTGTGTGTGTGTGTGTGTGTGTGTGTGTGTGTGTGTGTGTGTGTGT
>NTHP01000077.1:168844-185639 GCA_003416845.1 Oplegnathus fasciatus | reverse complement strand
TATGATGTTCTCTGTGGCTTTGGAGGAGCTTCCCAAAGTTTGGGGGGGAAAAAATGATGATGTCATAGTGATGTCATCAGGGTCATCTCAGTTTAGGTTTGCAACTTGAAATTTTTTGGCAGAAAGCTGCCATTACAATCTGGAGTTGCAGGGTTTGACAGAAGTGGACATTTAGGGGGCAGGAAGGAGGGTCTAATGAAAGGTGCTATAGAGTTGCATTATGGGAAGTGTAGGATCTGGCGTTTTTGGCTCTTGATCCATATTAGGACAGAAAAGTCAGGATGTTACTTTGATTTTGACCATAATTTGTTTAATCTGTCCTAACTTTATTGGAGTACATAACTACATCGCTGGAATACCCCTTCAAAATAATATTCCATTGTAAAAATATTGATTCTGATCTGTTTAATATGGCACTAGACCTTTATTGATTGAGTGCAATGGAGTTGAGACTTGTTTTGGGACATTAAAGCTGACTTGGTCACACCTCTAATATAAGGTGTGTGTGTATGGTAACATTCAAAAGCCATGCATACACCTTCAAATCACTGATTAACTGATATACATATATATATATATATATATATATATATATGTATATATATATATATATATATATATTATAATGAATTCAAGAGCTGGCAGTCTCCTCTTTTGTCTTATACAAATCATCATCATCACATAATCATTTGATCTGTTACTGTGTGTATAGCAAATATATAAAGGAAAAAAAGCTTTGTAGGAAACATTTACTTTCCCCTGTTCAGTTATTACCGTGTAAATCACTTTGGGACTGAGAAATGAGTTTTAGAGGACCAGATTCTAACCAGCTTTATTCACAACTGGGCCACTCCACAAAATGCACAACACAGAGCAGAAAATCCTGTCATGTGTTTTTTTCTAAGAGACTTTCATGTTGAGTCTTCCAATGAAAATTAACTGCAGCGAGCTACAAATGTCCCCAACAGTTGATAAAATGGGGCAGAAACAGGAATTACAGGTTCGATTCAAGTTGGCAAGTTGCGTGTCTCTCAAGCCCTCGGCAGTGATGGCCTGGCTACTGTGTCAGCAAAAAATACAGACCCTGCTCTGCTGCAAATTTGAACCATGAACACTGATTTGATTTGGTTTGCTCTAAACGAGGTGGAGGGAGCGAGAGAGAGAGAGAGAGAGAGAGAAATAAAGTGAATGTTTGTGCAAAAGACAAACATGAAACAGTGAATGTGTACTGGAGAGTAATTTGGTTACTCCAAAACAATGATGTGAAGCATTAGTGAGAGACTGTCTCAGTTTTACTTTAGCGAAATAATAATATTTCCACTGCAAAATGGAGCAGTAAAACCTGATTTGCTCTAAACGGTGGTTCAAGTGTGTGAGTGGAGTGACTTACTCTTTCTCCCTTATCGCCTTTGGTACCAGCAGGACCCTGGAACATAAAAGCACAGGAGGAGAATAAACATTCGACTGGGATGTGTACTCAGAAATAGCTGTGCTCATCTCTCTTCCCTTCTTTCCTTTAATGTCCCCACCCCATTACTCTCCATCTCTTTTTCTTTCTGCCTCTTCATCTCACACACACACACACACACACACACACACACACACACACACACACACACTTCTTCTCTGATCTAACAGCTGGTATAACCAAATGCATTTAAATTTTGACAGAGAGTCCAGGTTCTTTGTGTCCTAAAGGCAACACACACATAAGCCCCAAAGCCTGTGTGCCCACAAACTGAGAGCAATTTCTGTGCCTTGGATGGACTTTCTTTCTGCTCGTGCCAACACTGTAAAGCACACAGATGTATATCTGATCACAACACACACACACACGAAAACCCGCCAAGCACATAAAGCCTGTGAATGCATATTACAGTGTAACGCATTGTAATCCAGAGGCAAATAAAAGACAAATATTTCCTGGCCACAGACCCATGTGCTGATATGATAAATATCAGTTTGATGCTGTTACAGCTTTTGAATAAAGGCTTGTTTATCTTGGGGGAAACATGTCCTTGACCACTGACTGACCGGCTGGGTGTGTGTGTGTGTGTGAGTGGGTCGGTGGATAAGGAAGGGTAGAGAAAATGTGTGTGCAGGCCTGGCATATCATATGCATGTTATACTGGCGATGACGGAAAGCCTGTGCCAACATTTGACACAGCTGCTGAATTGGAGTGCAGGTCTCCACAATAAAAGTCTTCTCCTGGACCTCCTCCGTATGTCTGTCTGGATTTCCTGAGTCTTCCTGGGTATATAAATGTCTACCGTCTTATCAGGGTGACATGGGAAAACCAAATCAAACCGTGCAGGAGCCAAAGTAAGTATCTGAGCTTAAAAAAGACGGGACTATGTATCATAAAAATCTGATTTCTTCTATTATTTTATCAAAACTATCTTCCCGTTGCCCTATATATGCAGAGTCTGTCCAAAGTACAAGAGTAGATGTTTTTTCACTCAAAATGTTTTACAGTTCATCCACAGGGGGAAGTACGTTTATTTCCTCTTGCACAGTACTTCAATGTGGACTGATAAAACAGTCGCAAAGAAGATTGTTGCTTTTTTTCTTTTGTAACTGGCAAACATAAGGCGGCTTCCTACCAAGTCAAGCAAGATAAATTAAAAAAACCCTCAGGTGGTTGAGTCACTGGAAACCACATTCAGAAACAGTATTTTGTGCAGGCCAGACACACACTTGGACTCATTGACACACACTCGGGACATCATCGACTTGATAGACTTGTGAGGCCAGCTGTAAATACAGAAGTATGTGTTACGGTCCATGCTGCTATCGACAAGGGACATCTGTCACTTCTGCCTCCTCAAGACTTTGACAACTTGGACCAGTTGACCAGAGATTGTCACACGGACCAAAAATAAGCTACAAATAAAATGTTTTGTTCTGTTCCGTATTATGAAGTTTTGTGAATATTGATCTTGATAGATAGAGCATAACATTTCCAGATGAATCATGTCATTCCTTAAAACAGAACAGTTTGGGGTTCATATTTGACATAAGCTCAAGAAATTGTAGAAAGTGCTTTAAGCCCTGCTACTCTGCATCTTTACACTCTATCTTGCCTTCAATGGTGTAAATCCACTTTTGTGTCCACCTCAACAAAACTAGTATGACTGACTTCCACCAGGTGTCCGTGTCTTAAGGTCAGTTACTGTTACGATGAAGCTTAATCTCCCCGCAGATTTAAATTTCAGATAAAAGCCACTTTAAGTTTAAGATGAAAAATATTCTCTTGTAGCAGAAACCTGGCGACCTGGTTGCAGAGGGGAAGAACAGGGACTGAATCAGCATTTTAATGTTGAGCTGAAGTTTGAAAATAAAAGTTGAAGATGTTTAAGATATTATGTCTCAGGAAAGTGAGACTGACTTTATTTTTTGTCTCTGTTTGTGCGTGTTTGCTGCATGTGGACACATTCATATGAGGTGTTTGTGTCTTTTGCGTCTCAGAGATGAGACAGATGTGATCTCTCACTGTTTTTTGTGTATATATGTGTGTGTGTGTGGAGGGGGGGAGAGAGTCTGTAAGTGATTTATAGCTCTCCCTCTCTGAGCCAAACTTTGCTGCTGGCCTGCTGAGCTGACCCGAGACTAGATTAGCTGTCACCAACATCCCAGTATCATCTGTTCCTGTTAGCATTACACAAAGTTTGGAACCCAACATCTTCTCCTACGCATCCTTTTCTGTGTTTGTGTTGTGTCACTTGCACATCTTTCTTCTTCCTCCGCAGGGCTTAACAAAATCTGACTCACTGTACTATTTATTATTCCTTAAAAAGTCCCCTTTTGAGATAAGAGTACCAGGATTTATCTTTTGGATATTTTAAAAAGATCAGCCTTATTAGCAATACAACTTATAACTAAATGATACATTTATTGTGAGGACTGTGTCCAATACTAACAAGCCGTTTCCACTCAGCAGAAGGGAGATAAGGAGGTGGAACAAAAAGGAGAAAAACAAACAATCCGCAAAGCATGAGCTCCTTGTTGGCGTTGGAACCAAACCACAATCCTATTTATATTTGAACAAATCTTTAAATGTATGTGCTGCAGCTCTGATATTGATGTTCAGTAAATGTAGGGAGGCACGATGGGAGAAAAACATCTAAAGAGGAGGAATCGGAGAAGGAGGAGGAGGAAGTCGTGGAGAGGTCATGTCCTCCTTGTTTCATTGTTAATTTGGATAAGTCATGTCAAACTCTCCTCACCGTAGGCCTCTTAGGAACAAGGTAAACCAAACATGCATTTAAAGTTCCTGAACCTTGTTTGGGTTTATATGATGGTTGGTTAATGAGGTTCAGGTCAGGTCACAGTAATACAATAACTGTGTTACTATCTTCCCAGATGACACAGTAAATACTATGTGGCATGCATTTCAAATGGAGGATTCTTGTATCAGAAGTTTTTTTCACACCAATCTTAACAAAATTAAACATTAGAAACAATTACACATTTTTACTCACAGGAAGCCCTTGATCTCCCTGTGCCCCTGCTGACCCACCAGGTCCTGGAGCTCCTGGTGCTCCCGGGGCTCCCTGAGAGAAAGACAAGGCGATGAGAGACAGAGACACAGAGGAAGCAGGAGGATCAGTCAGTCCATGTATCAGGTTGATCTGACAGACAAAAGATGCTGAGAATAATAAGAAAGAAGACTTACAAGGGGACCAGGAGGTCCTTGTTGTCCCTGTGGTCCATTATTACCCGGCAGACCCTGAAAGATGCGGATGAATACACTCACTATATTAAATATTAGGTGCACTTTCATAATTGTAGGTTGAACTTTGTTTTGCACGAGCCCTTTCTAAATGGCCTGAGGAATTTCCTGCAAGTCTCCAGACTAAACTGACAGTAACACTGTTATTTTAATACAATTAACATACAGGAGACTGATGGAAACCAAACTCAGGAGCTGTTGCATCTGCTGCTTCTGCTGGTTCAACCTCAAGCCTTTATGTTTGGTTTTACCTTTAAGACAGTTTGTACAAAACAAAGGTGCATTCTCCCTAATGGTTTTTCACAATCTGTACTTTAGTTGCCTCAAGGTGTCTGCCACCTCTGCCATTTAATGTCTTCTCCATGTTGCCGTGGTTTGAAGAAAACACATTCATACCTACTGTAAGACACTTCTATAAGTCTGTTTTTGTTCATGTATGACATATAATAACATGATATATAATAACATGATGATGGCTTTGTTGTACCTCAATATTTATGGGCCGTTCAAATTGAACAAATTCAGTGCTATTAATACACAATTTGGAAGTCGAGCTGGGCATCAGATTGTCCTGGAAAACAGTTTAACCTGAGGTTCAGTTAATCCTTTCATTTTAGTTTGGATGTCTGAAGTTACTTTGTGGTCACACATTGAGGCTGATGCCCTTTCAACATGGGCGCTCTCCTTATACGGCACTCAGCTTACCCGTGCAAGGGTACAAGCCATGAATTAAAACCTTAAAAATTGAGAATGACACAGCTGAGAATACAGTGTGCTAGATAGTTGGATAAAATATGGTTGAAAAACTTGGGAAGAGCATGAAACAAAACCTAATTTGATAGTTTTCTCTTCTTTTAGATAGATTCCTTCTTTTCTGAACACTTAATTTACTCATTTTTCCCAATTCATGAGAAAAATACATATTTATTCCTATATTTGAATATTTTAATGACAGAGAAAGCCTGTCATATTACAGTGGACGCTTTATATCATAAATATGTGTGTATGGGAGTGTACAGCAAAAATACAAGGATCATGGCAAAAATAAATACAACTAAAATAAAACCAACCATAACAATATAATAAGAGAGATAAAACGACATTAGCAATCAAGATGCTGGAAAGGACAGATTCTCCACGTAATCAACGAAGGGAAACCAGATTCTATTTTCTATCATATATTTTCAGTGATCCATTTTCAAGGCACATCATGACCTCTTTGATCCATTGTATAAAAGAAGGAGGGCAGGCAGCTTTCCACATAAAGAGGATTAATCGTCGAGCTAACAATGACGCAAATGCTATAGCATTCATTTGCTCTGATTTCTTAGCATGTAGTCTTGACGTGTGTTTTGTCTTGCTTGCACAGTTTTTCTAATCCCATTTAGTGAGACAAAGAGGGACAGCACATGTTGGAGCAGAAAATTCCCCTGCGGCATTTCGTCCTAAATGCTCCCCACAACAGCTAAAGCATCAAGCTTAGTTAATTCTCATGAGGATTTTTACCTTCCAAATAAATACACCAAAACCAAGTGTTCTTCTTCTGCTCCTCTGAAAAGCTGAGCCAGTATGTGACATCAGAAAGCTCCTCTGCGAGAGTCACTCTGGTGTCACACAGTAAACACTCGCCCTAGTAAACCCACTAATGGGACTCAGGAGGAGGCCTTAGTTCCTCCCAGTATTCAAGTCTCACATCATCACACACTTTTTGCTTTGAAATCCTTTCAAATTGAAGCAGAAGCAGAACTGGAACAAGAAGAATCGGCATCTTGAAGACAAAAAAAAGTTACAAAATTTCCCCACTGTGAAGCAAACAAGCATTAGATGTGACACTGGGACAAGAGTCAGCCTGGTGTCACACTATAAACACTCCCAATACTGGCTATATTATAATCCAGAAGTTATCAAACTTTTTCTTTTCGCAGTTCAAATAAGAGATTCAGCCTCTTGCCTTCTCCCACAGGAGTCACGCTCATGAAAATGTATCACTGCGGTTATATTTTGAAAGCCAACAGGTCTGACCTACAGTATAGTCTAGAAATTGGGGCGAGGCTATTCTAATTCAGATTTTTGTATGCATGCTGAAATACCCGCAAACAAAGAACAGGTTCTTTCTGTTTAACCTCTATTAACAAGACCAAACTTTTTTATTTATATGAAACTTTCTTTGCAAAGGCCTACGAGGTGAGCTCAGACGCTCAAGTAAAAATTTTGATGAGAACTGCACCTCCTCAGTGTTGGATAATTTACCAGTCATCAATATTTCTTGCGTAATAAAACTGTGAGCCAAAATGATGGACGTGTATTTATTGGGTCTGTATATGACAGGAGTGCCAGCAGGTTTTTATGAGCCTGTATCTTTTGGGGGGAAAAAGCTAGATCTACTCAGTTTGGTCCTGAGTTGAAAGTTTTAAAAGTTTTAAAATGGAAGCATCAATGACAAAATAAAGATTTATAACTCTCCTTGATCCATTTCACTGTGATATGGACAAATAAAGTCCCCAGGAGACAGTTACTGTTGTTTCAACTGATCTAACTGGCCGCTGTAGTACAGTCTTGGCCAGACTTGTGTTCTTTTTCTACAGTAAGCCAGACTTTTCTTGGCTTTTATATACCTCACAAAAAGTTTTGCACAGTGTGTGTGCCCAGTGGACTAGTGTGATGCTGATAAGTTTTACTGTGAGTGAATATTCATTTTGTAAAAGCTGCTTCTTGTTCGTACTTACAGTTCAATTGGCTATATTTTACTTTCTATATCGCTGCCAAATAAACAGTGTTGGCAGAAACTGCTGTTGCATTGATAACCTCTTGTGAATCGATTCTTATCAGTATTCACCACGTCCCCTTCTCTCATGCTTTCAATGCATCCACTGAAAAAAAAAAAAGTACTGTAGAAGGAATTCAGCCGGAGCACGCTGCTGGAGAAATCAGAGTGTGGCGCTGCAGTTATTCTGCAGCAATGAAAATACTGACTTGAGATGTTTCCTGTCGTGTATGGAAACTAAATTATAATCAATTGTGATTCTACAAACATACACATAGTGGATTTTTTTTTCTAATGGTCTCTACAACACTTACAGATATAAAATACACAACAGATCTGTAGCATCTTGATGAAATACGGATGTGGGAGGTCTGTTATAATCAGTGCTGAAAAGGGGACGTCTTTCCCAATTTACAGCAGCTAAAATTGCTCCCTGATTAGTCATTTCACATGATTACACTCAATAATTACATTTGTAAACATGCACTGTGTTCTGTGAGCGTGGGTGTGTTACAATGCGGGGTGGTAATTCTAAAATTTCAGGGGGACTGGATTCAGTAAAGTGCTGAACAGGGCTTTGTAAAATGTGTCATAAAAGAATCAAGCTGTGAAGTGTTTAAAATTTACAACTTTTTTTTTTCTTAAAATTTTACAACTGGTGAACAGTTCTAGCACTGAACCAAAGAATCTTAGAACCAGAAAACCCCTTTTACACCAACAAGGAGCTCAATAATGAAAAGCCCAGCAACTAAACAAAATGCTTAAAATAAATGCGTGGCTGTAGGAAAATCTACTAATACTCTTTACTGAATAAAGGATAAGGAAATCTGATAAGGAAATGTTACTATGACTCAGTATGATGTTTCATTTTTAACCCTGGACCTTTTAGTTACATTTATACCCCAAATCACCAGAAGTAGAAGCTTAAGAAGAGTCTAACCAACCACTTGGCTAATTTAGAGGTATATCTATAGTCTGTATATCTTAAGGTCATTATTTAATTGGTTTCAGCATTCTGGTTGTTTTCACTAAATGCATATGTATTGTTGACAATGTAAGGTAGCAAGTGGTGGCTTGTTTAGCGGCAAATAAAGACGCACTCTTTGATATTAATGCATTTTCTTTGTAAAAGACGGTCCTTGTCAAATATGCTGCTTCAAAGCACCAAAAAAACGAAGTCCCAACTATAAAGCAGATTAGAGTATTTAGCACAGATGTAATTTTGCAGTGTTGCGGTTGTTACTGGCACCTTTAATCAAACCAAAACAGAATGTGAGTTAATGCTTTTCTTGCTAAAAGTTCATGAACTCCAAACCTACAGTAACAGGCATTGTGGGAAGAAACTCCAGCCAACATACAAGTGTCCTGACGGAAACCACATGACGAGCCTGAAAACTACACATGACTTCTTCTGAAAACTAGCGCTGAGGGGATGAGCATCTGGACCCCTGTCAGCCAAAACAGAGACAGCAGATGGATTATGTGTAGAGTCTTTCACCTCGCCAGGAGCCGGGCCAGGACAAAAACTCTTCTGTTATCATATTACGTGTTTGGATAAAACCTCCTCTTTCTGCTTGCCGACACATTACGCTCTGGCGGCGTTATTGTTTTGGTATTTACAGCCCAGTCGGGTATCGTAAGACCCGTTTCCTCCATCGGCATCAACTACAGCCAGCTGGTATCACAGAGCCTTTATGAATGGGATCTCATCTATTGTGAAAGTCTTGTTTAAAAGCTGGGCAGTCTTTACTGTTTTCTACAATCAGAGGAAGACTTGTATGGTTTTATGAAAAGACATAAAATCCAACAGACAAACACAGCTGGACATCTGGATACTGTACACAGCTGGAGAAATACCACAAATATTTTCACAAGAGACTTGAAAAACTATTGTGTGTGTCTTAGAGCACATCTAAAGCATCACCTAAAATAAGAACAACTTTTTCAACTTTTGCATTGGTCACTTTTTATGACAGTGAATTATTTTCATTATCGATTAATTTATTAGTTGTTTGGTCCATAAAATGTCACAAAGTGGTGAAAAATGTCGATCACTGTTTCCCAAGGCCCAAGGTGTCCTCAAATGTCTTGTTTTGTCCACAACCCAAAGATATTCAGTTTACTGTCGTAGAGGACTAAAGAAACCAGAAAATATTCACATTTGAGAAGACGAAACCAGAGAATTTGGACACTTTTTCTTAAAAAATGACTCAAAACGATTAATCAGTTATCAAAATAGTTGACAACTAATCGATTAATCAACTAATCGTTGCAGATCTAGTATATTTATCATGTTTGTGTGCTTCACATCCTCTATCATTCAAACTTATTATCTTTACACATCTTCTTTACACAACCCGTTAACCCGTTACATTTTTGGCATTGTGTACACTTGGTTTTTGCAGCTTACTGATAATCTCTACTCTTATATTTAGTTTATTCTGTTTATATTTGCATTCTATGTATGTGCACTCTTTCCTACTTTGTTGTGCAACTGCTGCACAACAATTTCCCTCGGGATAAATAAAGTTCTATCTTATCTTAAAATGTCAGAGGCGTTTCACAAATCGCTGATTACAGATTATGGTTCTGACCAAAACAACTGATAGTTGGAGTAGCATCATCAGACAAATGTGACATACCAGAGGAAGAACAAATGTCAAGCAGTGTTTTTAAAAATCCCAACATGGAGGGTAAAAACACTTAAAGCTGTCTGCCTACCTTTTTTTTTTCTCAACACCATTTCTAAATGGCCTTTTCTCATATCTTAGAGTGCCCTCTTCAGCTACTAATGATGGTGTCAGCAGAAAAGATGTGCTATTATCATTATATCATATCATATATACCATTTATCTTTGCCCTTTGTATGATTTTTTTCATTTTCACCAAAGCAACTGCCTTCCAGTCCCACTTTCAGGATTGTGTTTTTATACCTCATTTAACTCAAAACTAAATGAAAATACTTATTTCGTCTACATCTCTATATACAATATCCCCATCTACATATACTGTATATCACAGATGTAGTAGAATAGATACAAGCATCACAAAATCACTATACAATACTGTATATCCCCAAGAACCACGCAGCACACTGTGTAACAGTAACCAAAAGAGATGTATTATCTTACCCTTGCTCCTGGTGGGCCATCTCTACCAGAGGAGCCCGGGCTTCCAGGAACACCCTAAACAAAACACAAACAAGCAGGTTTGAATCACAACATTGACTGAGGTTCACATACAACGCAGCACATCACTGGACATTTAGTAAAGATATAAAATGAAGAAAAGCAGCATTTTACCTGCCAATGTGATTGTTTTTGTGATGGAAATTGAAAAGAAATTCAACTCTCAGTCATGACAAGCTGCTATTCCTTAAAATCCGGTGTCAGAATGTCTTTTTTCTCATAATAATTAAAATGCACACACACATTCAACCAAAGGTCAAAACGGATGAGGGATTGCTGTCTGGCTCAACGATGCTTTGACAGCAGTGGACATGAATTTGATTTGTGGAAAGAATCGACCTCTAACCCTCAGGGTGCGAGACGGTCTCTATACCAGCAGGCCGCCCTGCTGCTCCGTCTCCTGCCCCATCTCACCTTCATCCACCTCTCTGCAGGTCAGTGGACACGGCCGATTCCAAAATACAGTCATGGATTAAGTGTTGAGGTGATTTATCTCTGCACTTCAGTATTAGTGGAGAGCACATAAAACAGGACAGTTAACACTGTTACAGGTTCTGCAAATTACAGAACAGGGTCAGAGAGGACAGGCCTTGTATGATTAATGATGTGCTGTTGTTTGGATGTTGGCTGATGTGCATTCTCCCAAGACACTGGCAATAATATCTCTCCTGCCGCTTTCACACATGTATCTACAAACTCCAACACACACACACACACACACACACACACACACACACACACACACACACACACACACACACAAGGAGCAGGGAAGTAAGCCTCCACATCTGCACGAAACATATGTTGAGATTGAGGAACAACAAACTGCAAAAACATCAATCTCTTCATGTCATTTCTGTCTATAATTGAGTCCTAAAGACCGTGAAAAAACCTGCCGCAATTTGTTTCATGAATTTTATAGAACTCTGCGTGTCTTTAAACAATAAAGAACAATCAAGAGTCATGAAACTTGATTTTAGAAACTACTTGAAACTACTTTAATTTGCACTGACAGATTTTAAAAAAAAAACCCCACTCAATTACACACTAAAATGGCTTTATAAAAAGGATAGGAAGGTTGTTTTGGTAAAACTTTATTTTAACCCCCTCTATTTAGTGCTTATCAGCAGTATACAAACAATTAATGAATGTTTACAACACACTATAATGTAGTTATCGGCAGAGATATGGACATTTTTAAGTGTTTATTAAAGTACTTGTCAACGAATAACTCTTTCTGTGAAGCATCCGTAACTTGCGTATAAACAGATAATGAATGATAATATTTCATATTAATTACAACTTAAGTATTTATTATTAACAGTTGACAAATGTTTTATAAAAGATTTGTTAATGTGTGTAATTATATATCATTATTACTGATATGCTGTTATCAAACTGTTTATGTACCAGATGCTGCATATATACTACATACAAGTTATAATTGTTGACGAATACATTAATAAACATTTATAATAAGTTAAAATGTCCTTATATATACAGCAACATTATACTGTGTTAAATATGTCATTTTCAGTGTTTATATACTGCTTGAAAACGCTAAATAGGTGGGTAAAGTGTTGCTGGTTTTCACCATGTAATTGTACACCAGGATTCAGTTACACACACACACATAACACACAACTCTCCAGTACACACATCTATCTGAGCCTCTCAAGCAGGACTTGAGAATAACACGAGCAAGAAGGCCACAGACGTGATTCTGACTGAACACATTAGCCTTGGGGTTGCTTTACCGCAGAGCGCACACACACACACACACACACACACACACACACACACGCCTGTGAGTTTGTTAGTGTCCAACAAATTAAGCTAGAGTAAGATGGGGGGGCTAAGAGGGGCAGCAACATACATCTGCAGAAGATCTAGAAGGTGGCCAAGTTTAAATGATTGCAACACACACACACGCACACACACAATCTATATTCCCCCATCAGACAGAACAAAAATTATTACCTGATAACACACCCACACACGCACACTGATAAACAGAATGAAAGTGAGAGAGATGAGAGAGATGGACAAACACACACGAACACAAACACACTATTTGCTATTCATTGCGGCTGCATTTTTCACTGTCAAATTGAAACAGAGGTGGAGGGGACGCTGATGACAAGGTTACGTTGTATTTACTGCAGCGAGAGACGGAGACGAGAGAGAGAGAGAGAGAGAGAGAGAGAGAGAGGGAGAGGAAGAAACGGGAGAATGGAAAGAGAGAGCGAGAGAGGTAATTGATGTTTTAGAGTTGTGATATTCTCTGTGGTCCCTCGTATATTACAACAGGGCCCTGGAAGCTACAATATTCCCCCACTGAGCCACACACACACACACACATATACACACACACACACACACACACACACAAACACACACCCATTCATATTCCTCTCTCTGACAAAACACATTATTACCCGGTAACATAGTGCGGCACAGGGCAGCACTGCCAGCTTTTATTAATAGGACTATGCAGGCAGAGAGAGAGCTAGATAGTGCTGCATCAGGAAGTGTTGCGGCTCTCGGTGAGCTGGATCAGAGACTAGGTGTTCTCTCCTCATGAAAAGGGGTTATTGCTTTCTGAGAATAACTGTGTGGAAAATTAAACAGGTGCGGTACAAATTAGGTAGAAATTCATAAACACTTCCAATCAGCGACTGATTTCTGGCCTAATCGACTCAGAAAACTCTGAACAAAAGAAACTCATTCAGAGGAGTAAATAAAAACGGATAAAAATCCCAAAAGAACAAACTATAATCATCAGACACACAATTATCAGCATCAGCATAACAACAAATTGTTTTTACAGCTGCCTCTGCAAAAACAGTTTGTTTATCTGCATCAGCACTATAATAAACACCTGTCCAATACAGTAAATATTATTCTCATCATTGCAAAATTTAGTCTCATAATTAAGACCCTGTTTAATTTAAGTAATCAGCATTACTACGCAGCCACTAAATCGACTCTGAAAGACACCCTGCAGAGAGTGACCACCATCCCGAGATACAGAATGAAAGTGGGGGGGTTGTTAAAGGAAACCATTAGAAAGTGACCATCCCATCATAGTGCAGTGTGCTCTGAAGGCAGATCGATGGTATCAGTTTGACATGACGTGTGATCGGCAGATGGGAGCAGCGACTGTAACAAGTTGTGCTCTGGTGTGGAAAAAAAAATAATAGCGCTCCTTAATGCTGTCTGCAGGAGCCGTCTCTCAAAATCAAAACTTTTGCACCGTCAGCTCCACATGGAGAGCTTGACTGCAGCTAAATCTGGTTGTAATGAATTTAAAATGAGTTTATCCACTCGTCCTCTGAAATTTCTGATCCCTACACAGGTCGCTGTTGTAGTGGCAGACAAAATGCTTTTAACAGGTTGTCATCACAGGGCTTATAAAGACACAAAACAGGAAATAAAAAGTTATTGTAAGGAAGATCAGGACGTTTTTAAACTGAGTTTAGGTGCTAACCATTGACATGAACATTGCCGCATATTAAATAAATTATATTTTTTTAATTATATTACCTAAAAATCTATAAGGACGTTCAAAAATCCATTACAGGCAGAACTCGAACCCTAAGTCAGATTGCTTAGCACCTCTGTGACATCTTCTAGTGAATCTGGGCTCAGAGCCATAATGGACCACCTCATTTAATTTGTTCTGGTCCTCAGACGATACAACAGTGGACAACAGTAGCTGATGCACCTTGATAAATACTGTGTGTGTAAAAGGCGTCTTGCTCACTTCAGACCTCACTGGAGTTTCCATCTCGGCCAGGAGACTATAAAGGTAGTTCTTTGTGTTCTTCTTCCAGTTCATAAACCTGATGAAAGCAGAACTGGGACAGACCTGCACTACCTATAACAGGCAGATAGTGCTGCATCAGGATCTACTTTGTGTGTGACTGTGGACTGTGGATGTTGGCTCCCACGTTCTCCACTTTCACATAATTTAAAGAAATCACTTAAAGTAAATTGAGGAAAAATAAACGTCTTGTAACATCTACGAGAGAGTAGTAAACTTAATGGAAACATGTACGATATCTGTTTTTGTACACTTGATTTACACTCTAAAAGGACATTTTGATGATCAAATGTGGTGATAATGAGGTAATCAGCCAAGACAGTAAAATTGATTGAAAAGAATTAGCAAAACTATCTGGCAGGGAGTGCTCTGCAACATAATAAGCCAAGGCATATTCCATGCACTAGTGCTGTTAAAAGTTGAGATATATTGCAACTCTATGTCATTTATGCCCTATTAGTCCATACTATAATATATCACTATGATGGACATTAACAATTAATAGTAAAGTGAAACTGCTGCAGCTTTTCTACACCATCACATTTTATTATGTTACTGTTATGTTAATAATACCTTTAATATCTAACTCACCAGTCTAGTAGGAGTAAAGTAGCACAGATTCAAGCCCCAAAACTCATCAACTGAAAGGCTCTACACACCCATGGTGCACATGTTTTCACTTAATTAGCCTGATTAGATCTCTTCTCAGGACTGTGTGTGTGTGTAGACTGGGCTTGATTATTGCCCCTCTTGTTGCACCTGTGAAGGTGGGACAACTTACAAAAAACTACTAACAAAAACTAACAATACTGGCGCGTTGGGTTTGGTGATGTTACATAAATCCATCCAGCATCGCTCTACCCAACCCGAGCAGATATCTAATTAAGCAGAAGAACTAACAGCTGTGAGGGTGTGCGGGCCTTGAAAGTCGCTGGTACTGTTTGTAACAGCAACAAGTGTGTTTTGCAAGCATTGCAATATGTCAAAAGAAATGTTTTTACAGGAATGTATTAAAACATTCCTTACAGACACATTAAGGATAATAATGTTCCGTGATAAATAAAATAAAAGATTTCTTCTTTTCATGTGTGGTTTGGAGATTGTGGGAGAGCCCTTATGCGCATGTTCTTGTTGATGTTACTATGTTGATTGTTTTGTGTCATTGGATTGTTATATATTATCATAATTATTATTTATGTATTAATTTATTGTTTAAATAATAATAATAATAATAATAATAATAATAATAATAATAATAATAATAATAATAATAATGTCCTCGAATTAAATTAGAAAATAAATAAAATAAAATAAAAGTTTCTCTTGATACAGAGTTAATAGAACACTGAGTCTGTCCTTACTGATGTCCAGGGTTCCCAGTAGAACACCATTAAATTAATCCAGTATTACCTCTGATTGGTTCACTGCCCAATAATGGAGACGCTGGTAATGATTATTCACATCTCGATGATTCCATTAGACCGCTCCGTGTCCACGTGCACGTGTGTGTCAGCAACAAAACAGACACACACACACACACACACACACAAACACAGTGATACTTGAACCTTTACCTCCATATCCCCCTCATCCCCTCCCTCTAACTCTCCTGGTCTCTCACTCTTTCAGAAAACTGTGCAACAAATCCAAGCTGCCGTAAGTACTGTTAATACATTATGCACACATTATACAGTACAGTATTTCAGCTGCAATTTAATAATGTTTGATTAATTTAAATTGAAACCTTTATCATGCTGCATTCTCCTCTTGCTTTCCCTGGAGATTGTTAGATTATATGGCAATGATTTCTTTGGGTAAAATAATCAGCCTAAAAAGGCGTTACTAGGCATTACTAGCTTTCTGTCGGCCATAGTAAAAATTTTAACTTTTAACTTCTACTGCTACAGATATTGTTCTCTACCTGTAGGACAGTACAGATGAATGAATGAATTTGTCATTCTATGGCAGCCAGACATATTCACCATTTAAAAACAAGTCAACCAACACATTTCCATTTTTTTTGTCAGAAGCCTAGCTAGCTGGAGCAGTTTTAATCCTTACTATACGGCCTGAATAATGAGTAATTTTTTAACATTTCCACACTTGAGGTTGTTTGTCCACCTCCAAAATTAGTCCACATGAAAAAAGCGAAATTTAGTGAAATAATTTACATAGATAACCTCTTTTACATAGAGTTGAAAAATATTTGTAAGTTTGCATATATATGTAAATATTAGGTATAATATAAGGCATTAGAGAAGAGAGCCAAATGTTTAAACACACA
>NTHP01000077.1:149679-164914 GCA_003416845.1 Oplegnathus fasciatus | reverse complement strand
AGGTTTATTTTAATAACTGCACAATTCAGTTTCTCATATATAAGTGCTTAAACTGTAACAAGTACCCAAATTGATAAGCGAGAATGAAAAAGGATGAATTCATGGCTGGTCAGAGCTGGTCTCATACAACAGAATAATCCAACTATTCAAATAAACTTGGCTGCAGAGGTACGAATGCCACTGAGCTAAGACAAGTGTGATCTGGCAGGCATGTATTAATATACAAGTGTGTACTGTACAGTATGCGTGTGCCAGCAGGAGAGAAAACCATGTGTCACTCCAAAACTAACATAATTACACCCATCAAACATAACACATATGGCCTGTGTTGAAAAAGCCTTGCATGAGTTTGATCCTGTCTTCGTTTCATTCTTGGGAATTTCTAGCAAGATGTGCTAAGTTTTAAGTGCTGGGTGGGCCACGTCATGTACTGCACTCAGCAAAGTCAGAGAGGGACATATGGTTGAGATAAACAACCTTATTTTCTTGATTGACAGCCATGCATGTCTGGACCCCTGCTGATTCTTTAAAAGAAGAAAGGCTTACATTACAATCGTGGGAACTGGGTATTGGTATTGAGAAAATCCCAGCAGCATCAGGCCTTCGTATTGACTGCCACAGCTGGATGGTTTGTAACAGTTTGGAACAGATTGCCATAGAAAAACTATAGCAGATGCAAACTCTACAGTAAATCTTTTAAAAATAGTCTTAGACAGGATTTGTTGGAACAGTGTCTATTAGAGACAGGATGGTCATAGTGGCGATAAGGGCCTGTCTTAAGACTGAGGCTAAAAGGAAGATAAGCTAGCCTCGAAAAACTGGCTTTTTCAAAATGACCACTTCTTTCAGCCCAAGGGTGTTTCACATTCTGTCTGGAGGATGGAGTGGGCTGCTGCTGAAAAGGCTCTTTGTTTGTGAGTCGGAAGCATTCCTCCACACCCTTAACTTCTCTCCTTTTATTGTCCAATCAGGATGGGGGCTGTTCTGTCCCTGGAGGTAGGGGTGTGGGCCAGCATGTTCACATTAGGAGTAAAATGTCTGATAAAGGAGAGTCTCGCCTAGTCAGTGAGGAGCGGGGCGAGGTGTATTGTCTTCTAGTCGAGTTCAGTCTGATCGACCTTTGAAATGTGAAATCATGAGGATCTCCAATGTCCAGCTAGTTTGAGAGAGGGAGAGGGGGTCTGGTTGAGCTCTCATCCAAGAAATACTGATTTTTCAAGTTTCAAAGTTCAATTTATTCATCCACGGAAATTATCATCTGACAGTTTGTGCATACAACAAACTGTGACCATGATATTTCCTGTCCAGGCTGCTTTGGGGACATGTGACTTAGCAAGATAGATACTATTTGAGACATATTATGTGCTGAAGGTTTTGCAGAAGAATAAATGGTCTCTGAAATTAAGTGCATTTTACAAACCGTCACTCCTGGCTCTCCTCTGTCTCCTCTGGCTCCCCGGATGCCTGGACCGCCCTGAAACACAGACCAAACACACACTGTAAAAGCAGCACGTAATCACTGTTTGCAAATTGTGTGCCTTGAAAAGGAGTCATGGCTAAGAAACACACCTCGGCAAAAAATATGCATCCCTCAGACTCTATTTCAAGCATGGAAACTGGAATTCATTTTTAAAAAATGTAATAAAACTGGACCTGCACAGGTCTTTGATATGAATGGATTATGGATTGACAGAGGCCAGCGCTGATCTGTGCTGTAAACTGCCCCTCTGAGCTCTGCACTTTATTACGCTGCATCTGTAAGTAACAGCAGGAGTCTGGAGCTGTAAACCTCAGGCTGACCTCTCTAGTCCAGAGGTTTATCCAGGGACAAACTATACACATCTGCTAATCATTGGCCCATTTGGAATACATCCTCTTCTTCCTGTGTTTGCTCAAAAAGGTCTCCCCTGGGAACGAGGGGGCGACTAGGTAGCTCCTACAGTATTTAGCCAGAGGGGACAGGACGGATGGTTGCAAGACGGGGGAGGAACATGAGTGGAGACACACAGATGTGGTAAAACCAAGGGGTCAGTCCTAATGGAATCATCATATGCTTATTTTTTTTTTTACCAGTTTCTAGATCTTATTAGATAACACCAGTGTCATTTTATTTTTTTCTTGTACCAAATAAATATCGAAACCCACCAAATTGTTGACCCAAGTCTGAAGTTTGTCGGTTTGCTTTATCACTCAGGAGTCATTAGCTCCAACCGTTTTATAAGAACAGAACATGTATCAGGATTTATTACTAACATGAATTTATTAAGTAGCTAAACAGGACAGGTTAGTGAGTTTTCAAGTCTATCTTAATAGAAAACTCACATGCCCATATGTGTGTTGAAATAGTTATTGGTCGCTGTAATGATTCCTCCTGTTTATACTGGCCATGAAGTGATCTGTTCCACTGTAAAAGGTAAGGGCCAAAAATTTGGAGTCCTCGCTCTGTGCCCAAAAGTATTCTGAAGATCAAGCGAAGCTAATATGAGACTTCAGCAGTCTGAGCTAGATGATTCAAGTGGGTATCTTCCAACATTACAGTCTTTTTAGTATGAAATTCTTTCAGTCTTTGCTTGTTGTGGAGGAAACCTTCATGGTAGACAGACAAAGCTTTGTTGCTGGGTCACAAAGCCAACAATAAACCTACAGACGACAGCCAGGACATAGACACCAACTCAAACTCAGAAACCTCATATTCGCTTCAGCTGAACTGAAATGCATTTTTGCACAGAGGGAGGACTGTGGATTTTATCCCCCATCAGCATCATCCATCAAAAGTGGAGTGATGTTGGGGAAGGATTGCTTAACAGCCAGTATGGAGAGGAGGAAGGACTACAGCAACCAATAACTCTCTCAAACTACATGTGAGCACTGAAATAAGGCAGACTGTTAAAAGGCAAATTTTTGCAAATTTATTCAATGAAGGGAGTTACGGTACTTTTGGTATGATTGTGAAGTTCATGTTAGGAAAAAAACACATGTAAAATCATTCAAAATGATTGATTATGTTTGACAATTCAGCGATTTGTCTCAGCATTTTTTTTGTTTTTAATGGATTTCTGCAAACAATGTGAGCCCATGACTTGTTGGAGGTCGGGCAAACCTGCAGAGAAACTGAAATTAGCTTCTAACAGCAACAATACAAATAATTGTGTTTGGATTTTTCATGGGCCTTTAATGGTGATAGAAAAAGTACACCGCTATTATCATTTGACTGAGCAATTTGATGAAATTTCCATTTTTTAAACAACACTTGGATCTCAAACAGCATGGGCACAATTCAATTTTACCAAGCGGAGATGGCAGGCGGCGCATGTCTTGTTTTCCTTAATGTCAGATTGATTGCTGACTGATGTTCGGTATTGAGCCGAGTCTGTGCCAAATCAGGCGGCACAGATTGCAATTCAGTTGGGGCAATCAATATTATTTCAAACATGACTCAAAGATTTACAAAACTGAAGAGGCCTGCTGCTGTGCGAGACAGGAAAGGGACATACGTCTGACAGTGAACACAAACACAGAAATTACTCTCAGGAAGAAAAGCTCAAAAGTGGTTTGGATGATGATAGTAAGTGTAGAAAAGACTTCTGCTGTAGCCGTATTTCAGAAAATACTGTCTTGTCTGTGTAGATATATTATAGCCAAGAGTACATAATCTGTTTGATACCAAGACTTTCTAAACAAAAACGTCACCTTTAATAGGAAGCTCTAATAATGTCTCTGATCAGATGGCAACTACTATAGTTTCTTAATCCTTTTTAATAATTCTTTGCTCTCCTGCTCATTTGCCTTCCAGTTGGTCTTTTTTCCCTGTGTTTTCTGTGTGTCTAGACACTGCCTTTAGGTATCCCCATAAATCAAGGTATTTATTTAGCTTTCTTCACACTACTTGGTTTATCAGAGTGAGCAAAGTCTCAGCGGCACAACAAAAAATTCTGCACACATCCATTGTTTGCAGTGAAACTCTCTGTTTTCACAGTCTGTTAGGATTTTGAAAGTTTTCCCGTCTGTAGGAGGCTTGTCTTCCACAGGGGATACAATACATTTATTGTGTTAACAACCATTATATCGTGTTAACAAGGGGAATGGCACTGCCTTTTCTTCCTTCCTCAAAACCCCACAGACTATAGCTTCGTTTTAGCACAAAAGTGGCTATGATTTCGCCATTAAACCATTCATCTACGCCTATACACTGCAGTTAAAATGTGATTTAAGAAGCCCATTCAATGCTGGCGAGAGAAACAGACGCAGACAGAGAGACAGACTCAGGCACAGAGAGGCACCAAGTGATAATAACAAAAAAGAGAAAGAGAAGAAGAGCCTCGGGCATGTGGATGAAGTGCAGGTAAAAGAGAAAACAGAGAAAAGAAGAAACAGAAAGACAATGAAAGGTTGAAAGCTATACAGTGCTGCTATTGATCTCTTTTGGAGAGACAGAGTGAAGGAGAGAAAAGCAGAAAAGAGGCAGCAGAAGTAAATGCACAGTATAGAGAGTGGAGAGAAAATATGTTTTCAAATTAAGCTCAACTACATTAAATTCTTGAATCAACTACCAAGTTATCTTTCATTAGAAATAAGTGAAATTTTGGAAGAACATTTTTCATGGTTTTGCTGACATTTGCCTGTAGTGTATGTTTCTGGTATAAGGATGAAACGTTAAAGAGGGACAGAGACAAAAACAAAGAGACGTAGAAAACTAGAAAGGAGGGCTGTGGCCTGTGGATATAACCCTACAGATGAGTAAGTGGATCTGGCTCGTCGGACAAGGATGAAAATGGGGGGATTGTAACCGGCTGTGATAAATGGAGTCACTATATAATTACTTTCTCAAACTACACTGGTGTTGATCCACAGCCCTCTCATGCCCTCAGTACCCAAGGGTGGAGAGAAAGAGAGAGAACTTAAGAAGGGAGAGAAAACGAAAGAGATATATCGAGAGGGGAGAGAGAGAAAGAAAGAAAAAGGAGATAAAGAAGAGAGGATAGAGACAGAAGTCTCAGGCTGTAAATGAGCTCATTTACTTGCTCTCATCTCTCAGCCTCTATCGGGTTTTACCTGCTACTGCGTGAGAAGAATACAGCTTCTCCACCAGCTCATCCCTTCTCTCTCTAACATACTGCCACAACAATGAAACGCCCAAAGATTTGTAATTCTACGTTTCATTAACAAAATATAAACTGACTGATCAATGCACTTGCACTTTTTGATATAATGTGTCTTTGAGGTGGTGGACACTGCTGGTCAGGTATAGACTGGCCATTAACTTCTTATCCTTCAACTTAAAAAACATCTTTACACAATGATATTTTGTATTTTTAGACTGTATCTGTATGAATTGTTTTTTTNNNNTTTAACAATTAAACTGAGCTGTATTACATCAATTGCTTTCCTTAACATTCAATTGTAAATTCCACAACAGGAAATTAACTTTTTTTACTTAGCTGTCAGAGTGGCTGTTTGATCCTGAAATATACCAGCAGTATCCACTATTAACAAGCCAAACCCCATTTTTTGGGGAATAAATACAAACTTTTTAATGAGAGTCTAGACAGTCAAAGTAAGTGAGTGAATAACTGATGTAAAAGAGGAGAAAACAAATCGTAAATAACCGTATATAAAAGAGACAGAGGTGAAAAACAAATGCAAACAGAAGGAGGGAGACACCTATAAAGAATTCCACACAGGTCTGACAGACAGATAAAAGACAGAAACAAACTGAAAAAGATGGTCCTCCTACTGGATTGAGCACCAGTCTGAGTAAGTAATTACATAAAAGAATAAATGACAGAATGAAAGACTTGGTGAGCTCTTACAGGGGGTCCTGAAGGTCCTGGAGGTCCTTTGCTGTCTTGGGAGCAGGTACAGGCATGAGGCATGGGAGGGCACTGCTCCTCAACTCTCTGAAAACACACATAAATACATCGAGTGTGCAGTGCAAGTCATTTAAAACTCCACCTAGGCCTACCTGGAGCTTTCCAGCAAACAAGATAACGATGGTGAAACATGCTCATCATTCACCAACTTGTCTCAGGTCTCTGGATCAGGTCTTCTTGTGGTACAAAACAATCAGTGTTTGCTTGGTCTCCTTGACTACAGATGGACTATTTTATCACACAACAAACAAACAAAACTTTAAGAAACTAAGAGTTCATTTAAATGTTAGTTAGAGTTTATGGGATCATCTTAAGCCGGGGGTGTTTCTAATATACTGCGCCCCTCGTGTGTGTGGGGTGGACAAAATATAATAATGCAATCCAATATCACCAATAAGCACTCCCACAAAGTTGAATCAAAACTTTCTGAATGTTACTGTATTCCATCAGATTGCAGAGGTGTACCTAATTAACCGGTAACTCAGAGTATCTGTTTGTTGTGTGGGGATGTTTTATGCCTGGGGTGTCAAGTGATAACTGGTGCTCTCATACAGGCACACTTGACTTGTATATGTGCGAGAGAGACAACACTGGTCATTCTCGAGGCGCTCATTAGGAGCATTTCTATCACATAAATGAAATTACCCACCTGACCACAGGCGCTATTAGCAGTGGCATTTCTTTGCCAGTGCTAATAGCCATTCATACAGATTCCAAGTAATTTGGCTTTAATTCTGGTTTCATCATAACTCAATTTAATCGTAACCACAATTATCACTCTAATTATCTAAGGCTGTAACACTCAGAGCCCTAAACTAGTGCACACTCAGAGAGAAGAGGCAGAAAATGATATATTAAAGTGTGTATGCATGTGTTCGTTTCTTACCAGTGCTGGCAGCTCGCAACACTTATCTCTGTTGGCCCAGGATGTACTGCAGATGATGTCAAACATCTGGAGCTGGAACTATAAACACACACACATGTGTGAGTACACTTAAACACACACACAAACCAATTCCATTAATACTGCAATTACAATATTATCAATTAACACATTTCAGAATGCAGAAGCAAAACAGAGGCAACATTACAAATGGAATATTAACCGAGGCGTTTTGTAATGATGTGGTTTTGTGGTGTTTCTGTGCTGATAAGAAACAAGAACAGAGACAGTTTGGCTGCTCACAAGCTCTAATGACAGGCTGAATGCCTGGCGATAGATACACAAAGTCTGGCTGATAGCTTCAACGAACAAAATGGATTTTCTGGAGGCTCCACGAGTCTTAAACTATAGACCAGGCTATAAAGTAGGTCAGGGGATTGTGTCTGATTCGTTTCTAAAGTTTATCATCACGACTGACGAAGCGGCCCGCTGACATATCCTGTTTATTTCATTAGAAGGGCAGTTTCTAGTATCTACATTTCTAAGCATCCAGAAACCAAACTTAATACACATATATCACAGACACGACTTAAACTATGGAAAACTCCCACTTTGACTTAATGACTGTGAAACTATTTTATCTGAGAAGTTAAATACACACAGACACGAACACATGATTGCAGACTTGGATGAGATTCTGTCGGCTAGCGGAAAACTGTTTTTCTCTCTGCTGCTACTGTTTCAGTAACACAATTCTAATTTCATTACTTTATTTAAAGAGAAGTCTCCTGCATGGAAACATCGTACCTGGTTTGCTCAGGTTTCATCTTTGCTTAATGTTTACATGCTGCCTCATGCATTATTTCAAGCGCAGATAGGGCAAGTTCAAAAGCAGCCTCATCTCTGTGAAATGTCACATCTAAAATACTATAAATAATCCAATTTAATAGGAAAAATTATGACAATAAATGGAAATTTGAGTCAAATGTTTTTAATTACTAGAGAGTAAAGGCCCACCCTGCAGCCCGTGTGAAATAGTCTTATCCTAGTAATTACAGTCCTTCTATTACAGCACCACAGGGGGTCTTTATACTTAAAAGAGCCGGGCAATCGCAGTCAAACTGGAACTGACGTCGAGACCCATAACATAGAGACTTACTGCGATCAGTTAGGGGTTTTGACCCAGATTCATAGAAATGCTGGGCTGACTGATTGAAACCTTGAGAAAAATGTCATGATTGTCATTACGTGGTTTAATTTATGCATGCTGGTGTGCTGTCTCCTTCGTGATCCTCTAAATCAGCTAATCACCTGAAAATCCACAGGCTCAGCTGTCATTATGAACGGGCACAACACTCCCAACTTAAGAGTCTCTAGATAATGAGAAATGTTGCTTGTTATGGAGCCTGCAGCGAAGTAGTTCTTCAACCAAAGGCTTTACTTTACTTCTGGCTAACTGAAATACAGTAAAACAGAATTAACTGACTGATTTGTATGACGTTAGAAGCCTGGTAAAACTACCATTATGTTTTCATTTTCTTACTCTCTGCAAAGACCTTTCCAAACATGACAGACACAACATACTTTTAAATCAACAACCATCATCTCTGCTGGCCAGTAAACGACAATCTGGTGGTAAGTGGAGAAAATGCCACATTTTCCTTCGTAAAAATCTCTTCACGCAGCATTTTCCAGCTGACAAATTTCTTCGCAGCAGCTAGGAAGTATAAATTTACTAATAGCAGAGCTCAGTATTCCCTGAAGCCCAAGATATCTCACCTTCTCCCTTGCCTGTGTGTGCCAAATGTTTTTTTGAGTGCTTGTGTGCATAGCAAAGTATATGTAAAGCACTTTGTACATTTCCATTTGCAATAAATAAAATGAACTCCCACTGAGCGACTCCCTGAAATGGTCTTCATGGTTGCCATTTTATAGGCTGTAATGGTTCACACAAACACCTTGCTGATTGATTATTGCAATCAATGCACAAGGGACAATAATACCAGCCAGATGATTATCACTTGATTAAATCAGGATTTCATTCATTCCTTCTTTAACTGTGGTTTACACCACACTGCCTTATTTTAATGAACATATGAAACAGAAAAATAATAAATGCTTGCATGGTACTCTAATTTGAAGATTTTGTCAATTTATTGATTTTGCCAGCCCTCCCATATTCTACTGCCCTGACAGCCTTCTTACTGTACACTTCCTGTCTGGGGGACACCTCTCACATTTTGAAGACCAGTGGGAACCATGAACATACAAGTATGCAATCACCCTCCATTCAGAGTGCACTTAACAGTGATTCACACAAGATTTCACACTGACTGGAGCAGAGTTGTCCCGTCTGCTTCTGGACCGAACCATCCTTCCGAGGATCTCCACTCCATCCGTGGTAATGTTCCCAGCAGCACCGATGGACTTCTCCCCAACCACAGAACAATCTAACACCACCTTCACAGACGTCTTGCTGATGGTTACATGGAGCTGTGTGGGAGAGAGACAGAGAGAGAGGCAGAGAGAGAGAGACAGAGAGAGAGAGAGAAAGAGATAGAGAGAGAGGGGATAAGGTGCATAAGAAAGACTGGAGTATTTCCCAAATTACATCTAACACCTGTGGAGCAGATGAGATGTGAAAATGTCTTGAGATTAGATTAAAACAACAACAGTTTAAAGAGATACAGATGGGCTACATGTAGTTAAAGTATCAGCCGAAAAAGTACACAAGTATTCTCGGCTTCTTGGAGTTTAAGTATCAGCAGAAAAAGTACACAGGTATTATCAGCTCCATGTGATTAAGTACCAGCAGTAAAAGTACACAAATATTATCAGCTCCATGTAGTTAAAGTATCAGCAGTAAAAGTACACAAATATTATCAGCTTCATTTAAGTATTTTGTCTCAATCCCTCTCAATCCTTGTTTAGTCTGTATTATTATCATTATTGTCTTAAATATACAACCAGACACAAACAGCTGAACAGAGTCAATAAATCAGATTTGTAACATCAGTTTAAGTGCAGCATTTTCTTGCCTCTGTGATCAGCCAGAATACAAAACGTCCGACTTCCTCTTGTGTGTATGTGCACCAACAACAATGGGCCACCTCTTTACTGACTAATCATAGTGACAATGAGTTTCTCTGCTTGTGTGGGTTTTCTTTTCTAAAGCAGGCTAAAAGCATCTAAGCACACAAATTGGCCCGTCCAGTCGGAGTGCCTGTGAGCTCAAACTGCCTCCTTAGAGGAAACCACTACCAGTGCCATGAACTGTGAAATTCAACTGGAGGGTTGTATCCTGCTGAAGGATAGTAATAAACTAGACTATTAGCACCTGCATGTTTCACACAATTCAACACCATTATGGGAGGGTTTTTTTTCTCCTTTTCACACTCTCAATAAAAATACACAAGCACTGTGAGATATCGGAACATGAATGCATGCAGCACATACACTTCTACACACACACACACACACACACACACACACACACACACACACACAGTATCAATGTGCAGCTAATGTGGAGTTAGACAAAGTTCATATTCCAGTGTCAGAGCCCATTCCCTGGCTGACGTCTGGACGGCTGCTTTATAATGACTTTCTGTTCTCATCCTCCATTCTGCACACTTCACTGGGCATGATGTGTGTGAGTGTGTGTGTGTGTGTGTGTGTGTGTGTGTTTGTGTGTGTGTGTGTGTTGTACTTTTGTGACATAAAATATTGTGAAAATCCTCTAAGGTGCAGACATTTTGCCAGTATTTTGTGGCATTTAGTGGTTTCAGTTAAGGTTAACATTAGTGTAATGAATATGGGGCATTGAAATGTCTGAGGTATATAAATGTATATATTTCTGTGTGTGTGTGTGTGTGTATGTGTGTGTGTGTGTCACTGTCCTTCAGACTAGCTGGTTCCTGTATTTACTCCAGCAGTGACTCAGACATATTTTCAGTCTGGAGGAAGTTTATTCTTGAAAATTGACTGTTTGAACCATTCTTCTGTTCTTACTCTTCAGCTGTATGAAATCTGAAAAACCTGGCCAACAGTGATAGCCATCAGAAAAGATGGTGTTTATTTTTTAAACAACTGCTTTTTTGGGGGGCTATATTCTCACGGGTTAGCATAATACGCCTAATACTTGAATGGCTTACATTTGGAAACATATGAAATAACTATTTTCAGTACATGCAAGCACTCCAAATTCATTTTAAAAAATGTTCTTGACAGTAAAAGTTGACATGAATATTAAAACATCACATAAAAATATGTTTCCACCATATTTCCACATATATGGACATTTACAGGTTGTGGACGTGATACAGATTAGATTTGGGAGTGTGTTTTTCCTTCCAGTCAGCCATTAATTTCCTTTTTTTATTCGGTACAACATGAAAATCAACTTGTAAAGACTTGAAAGTTGAGTTATATCTTATATTGGACATGAGACTTTATTGTTGCAATAGCTATGTTATAAATGCATGGTAATACAGGTGTAAATACGGATGGATGTCTGCACTACATTATCATACAACAATAATGGGACCCTGATGAAAATAAACAGTAACTAAACAGTAAGTTACATGCTAAAAGCTGTCGACTTATTTATGTTCACCAAGTACGGTCTGCTCATGATCACAGTCATCATGACAGTATCTGAGGGCTTTAGTGTAGCATTACATAGATTACAATTTTGATTCAATTTAAAGCTAATTTAAATATTACAAACATGTTTTGTCTTTTTTTTTATTCATCCGAGACTCATTAGATAACCCTGAGGCTGACAGGAGACAAACCTCGAAACTGAGACTTGGGATCAGTTTTATAGGCCGGTATTCACAGCAAAGAAAAACAAAAGCCCTGACCACAAAAAATGAGGATAAAATATAAAAAAGCATAATGTTTTTTACTCCTGGCAGGTCAGATGCCTGACTGGAAACTACAGGATCCATCCGCAGCTGATACCACTGCCAGCACAAGATGAATTAGCTTCTCAAGACATACACGCTTTTGTATTTTCTAATGCAACTGCTGTCTTACACATCAACAGTATCTTTCTTTAATATAAAGCACCTCATTTGCTTGCGTCTCTCTGTCAGCAGATGCTTTTATTTTTTTCATTATCAGAATTCTTTTTCCTTATCATTTTTCAAACATAAGACAAATTACTTTTTATTTTCTGAACCACTGACAGAGCTATATTATCTTTGTCATGTTGCACATATGACTTTGTAGTAGTCTCGCCAACTGAATAACACGTCTGTTGTACTTTGATAGCAAAAACCTCAAACTCTGAGCTATCGAGTTAACATTATCTTCACTGGATATAAATGTCAAAACAAGGAAAAATCAACAGGAAGAGAAAAACTGGAAAGTTTTCTTTGTGCAAAATTTTAGACAGCTTGGAAATTTTTTTATCTGGTTTCAAGCTCTGGGTGTATTTATCACTCAACGCAGAATGACTCAACGTCATTAGAAAATGAAAACTATAGTTTTTAAAAGCATATTTTATTTAAGAGATTGAAAGAGCAAACTTTATACCAGAGTACTTTAAGGATCACCATCTTAACAACGAAATATGAAAGAGGAAGTGAAGAAGAGGGTGAAACGGGAGAAACGTTAAGAAACGGAAGAAGAGAGAGAGAGGGGTGAAATAGGAGAGGTGGAATCAGGATATTCACTTTATCTCACCTCTTCTTAACTCTTGCTAAACACAAAATTAAGCAGTGTCTCTGATACAATGACAAAACTGGAAAATTGGCACACAGACAAACACACACATACACACACACACACTCACTCTCAAATTGTTATGGCAGTTTTTAAACATGCTGTGTGAGATAATGTGGGTTGACGAAGATGAGGCCATCAGTATGTCTGCTGACTCAGCTGTCTCGGAACTGCACTTAAAAATGTGCATGCTCGCTTGCCTGAATGTGTGTGTGTGAGTGTGTGCGTGCAGACAGTGTGCTTTTGTACAGTATGTGAATGGCTGCTTGTAAAGCTCGTATGGTTTTTTTGAGCATTTACATGCATGCATGTACGTAGGACACTTGCCTGTGTGTGTACAATATGTGTGTTTTCTCATTTCCTGTCCTCTCTAGTCAGCAATATTTGAACGATCAATCCTAAAATGCTGCTTTCATTGATAAAGCGTCATAACTGATAATCCACAAATTGCTCTTTTAACTTTTAAACAGAGTTAGCCTCTTCTGCTTGTGTGTGTGTGTGTGTCTGACTTCCTGTTAAGTCCAGAGATGACCACTTCTTAGGCACAGATGTATTGTTATGCGAGGACAAAAAAGAGAAACAAAAGTTTCAATACAAAATCACCACTACTTGAAAGACAGTCTAGACTGCTGAGATGGGTCGCTTTTGACCCGGACTTCAAGCCAGCAAGGACTGACAGGAGGTTTAAGCATTGGTATACAATTGGCATCACTTCTTACTGTTCAGTTTCAACTTCAAGGGAGAATTGGATAGCTTTCAGAAAATCTCGAATATATATGGTGTAGAAATATTAAATTTTTTTAGGTATTTACAAACCGGGGCTTATTTTAATGATGAGATAAAACCTATGGAGAAATTGTGATACCAACTTAATTGACATATTTACTGACATGTATAAAAATAAGGATAACAGGAAACTTGTTTCAACATTATACTCGAGTATTCAGTCCATTAAGAAACATTCCACGAATAAGGTTAGATTAAAATGGGAGAAAGAATCTGGACTTGTCATTTCGGAGGAAGACTGGTTGAATATGTGCTCTGTACAGTCTTCTTCCACCAGTTCAGGCCTTTGGAGAGAATTCTGTTGGCGGAATCTGATTAGATATTTTATAACCTCCAAGTTAAAATGTGTACAGACAGGTGAGATGGGAAGGGGTCTATGTTGGAGAAAATGTGGAGAACTGCTCGCTGATCAATTCCATATATTTTTGAGCTGCCCAGCTATTCGGCCATACTGGCAGAAGGTAATACGGGCAATACAGGACATTTTTGGTGACGGAATTCTTTCTCTACAGTTGGGCAACATTGCAGCTCATTTATTGGTGCAAGACATATATCTATTAAAGATATTATTAGCAGCCAGCAAGAAAGCTGTAACACGAAAATGGTTACAGACCGAACCTCCAACAAACTCTGACTGGATAGGATGTTGTGACTAATGTTCAAAGTACGGAGAGAATGACTTTTTCCCTAAATCTACGGGTTGATAAATTGTTGCAATTCTGGGGAAAATGGATTGTGTTTGTGACCTCATGAGATGATTACTGATCCGTTACTATATGAAGTGACATGTATTTCCATCAATATAATGTTTATATGAATGCAAAAAAAAAGTAGAGTATATATAAAAAATATATATATATAATATATATATAAAAAAGTTTCATTACAGCTGGAGACATTTGACTGTGTTTAATGACTAACTTGGCAACTGTCATAACAGGAATAAGGTTAGCCCGATATCCCTGATATTTGTGGAAAGATTTTTAATGATGAATGTGTTTTAAAAAACAAGACACATCTGCAGTGTTGACAGGAAACTCAAAGGTAATGAAATGACTTTTGAAGTCTGAGATGCTAAGGAACATTTTTTGGGCCCATTGCAGTATGTTGACAGTAAAAAAGAGGCACCTAGTATTCAAATGTAATCTACAATTTCCAGGTGCTTTAGGTTACACTCTTGCTTTGAGAGAAAGTTATTCAGTAATAACTATAAAACATACAAGTTAGATAATACTGAGTCTGGATTAACACATACTAGTTTATGTGACACTAATACTGTACTTCCAGATGGAGGCAAAATGTACTTGACTGTATTTTAAAGAATTCAAACTGGTGTGCTTTAGTCTTGCCATTCACAAACTGCCTTCAGCGTGTCAATGTCGCTGACAAGAAAGATGTTAAAGGTGTTATTGATAACATTTTTATGTAGATGAATCATTTTTTTAAAATAATACATCCACAGAGCTTTTAGAAAGGTGCGGAATAAAAGTATGGCTTTTCCTAAAAAAAAAAATATGTATGATTGTGAATTAATAATTTTTTTTGACAGGTCCAAAATGAATGTTTTGTTTATCTCTGTGTAAGATATCTGACGTTTAGTTCCCGTTTCTAACAAGGCTTGTGAGCCAATAGCATAACGCCGTTGGTATCACGTGGTATCTCTGCGTCGTCAACAGTCAAGAGTCTTAGTAGTTGCCAGTTAGTGTGGAAGAAACGGAAAAGATTGCCAATCCCAAGTGCTCAGCGACAAGAGGAGGAGCAAGACCAGGGTGAACATTGGTTCAGCTTGTTGGTGTCAGCTGAAGGAGTTTGAAGGGCTGAAAACGCCGAGGTGGCCACTTTTCTTCTTGACTGGTAAGCTAAAGCTAAGGTTTTGTTAGCTAACTGGGAAGCTACACCGACACTGTCTCATCAGATCAACGCGCACGACATAAATGCACATTACTGGTTCAAAATGAATTCATTA
>NTHP01000077.1:99656-149383 GCA_003416845.1 Oplegnathus fasciatus | reverse complement strand
ACTCCACTCGACCATGAAATATGCAGGTTGTGCAGCGAACTGGCAACCACTTGAGTGGACATGTACTTCGAGCAACAGCGGTGTTGTGATGTGAATGCAATGAAAGGGGAGTGCGGGAGTGGGCTGAATGTTATCAATATCACCTCTAATTTAGCTCATGCACAGTATTTCCCTTCCAGAGATCCAGTACATCCCTTCATTATTTTGCCACTGTCTAGTTCCTCTCACCTCATCAGTCTCCTGAAGCCCCGATCCAAGTAAAATTTCTTATCCTATCATAACAAAAATGTGCTGTAGTGTTGAAGTCTGCAGTGCTGACATTTTTGCTTCTATCTGGATTAATCATCAAGTCTTCAATAGTCAGGAAAACAGATCCAACTCCCATCTTACTTTGTCAGCCACATACTGTAACACTGTCTCTTCTTCTCCTTTCACAAACACCGCTTCAGTCATACCAAATCTGTCCTTCCACCAGACACAACACATCTATTTCTAGATGCTGCTTTTGTTCTCCATTATCATTTCTTCTTCTTTCCGAGAAGCTACCAACATTTATGGAAGCAGCTTTATAATAATCATTTATGGGCAAATTAATTAACAGTGAATTCTAAATTTTACTCTGTGAAATACTGTTGATCACTGTAAGTTAGAAAGCTCCAAAAGCACTGGTGTAAATTATTCCCTGAGTGTAAGTTTTTACAGCGCACAAGACCAGCTTTAAGTGCTCTCTACCATTTTTAATGTGAGGCATTTAATCATTTTGGGAGATACAGAAAGTGTGTTCATATGGCTCTAAGCAATATGTGAGTTATACTAAAGATAACTCTCTCTCCTCCTTCCTATGTCTACATGTGTCTCTGTTTGTGTCTAAATTTTTCTGCCTGTATTTCTCTTTGTGTCTCAAGCTCACTGTCATATCTGTTTCTTCCTCTGCTCTGCTTTTTCCCTCCTCCACCTGTTTCTGTTCTCTGTGTTTCTCTCAGTTTGTGTGTGTGCTTCGCTGAGCAGTGACAGATCCTGCTGGGTATTCCTGCTTTCACACGAGGTGTCTTCATATGGTAATCCCTTTATAACGGACACACAAACATGCGCACGCACACAGACACTCCTGTTATTCACTTGTCATCCTGTCTAAACGGAGACGAACACTTCCTCTTGCCAGCCAGTCTGCTGCATCTGTTCCCTCTCTCTCTCAGCGTTGTCATGTTCTCCAACAGAAAGACAGAAAACAATGGAGAAGACAAAAGGGAAAGAAAGAGAATGATGGACAGCTACTCCCTGACATTTTGAGAATTGAGATAAAGAAAGACAGACAGAGAGTTGGTGGGCTGGTGTTGGCTTTTTTTCCAGCAGAAATCCACAGAGAGTTTGAGGAAAGAAAGTACACAACAGCAGCTCTACAGCAAAAAAAACCAATATTGTCTATAAAGACTTTGCCTGTAGGCCATTCATTTTCAAGTTATGTTTCCATTCATTTGTTAAGCAAATGTAAAACAATACATGCAAATGTCCATTTCCATCAGTCCTGCTGAAGTAAATACACCTCCTGAAGAGTGAGGTTAATTCAAAGATCACGTCCGCAAAGGCAAAACAATTGATTATTATTCGGCAAGCTGTTATTATTTTTTTGTTTCGGCTAATGTTGTTGATATTTCATGCCAAAGTGTTTTGCAATGTGAATTTGTCATTCATACCATTATTTATTCTGCAGAGGCATTTGCATCACTATTTATTCCATCATTTCTTTTTTCACAAAACACTTTCTCGTCTCAAGCGAGCAGAAAATTGTCTTTTATTGAGGGAATGTCATCAAAATTTGCCATTTTCATTCAGTCTGACTAATTTGATACAACATAATTTACATAAATATATTTGGATAGGATCCCAGTGATTGAGGCAAGTATAAAGTGTCTTTGCCAAAGAATCAGCGGGGAGGACGATCTAATATCGTCTCTGGTGGTCCAGTCTGAGGTCACCAGGGAATAGTAATAACAACAAAATCATGGAAACTACTGCAATTACCACAGATCTTTACTTTGTATTATGTTTTTTAGATGCACTAACTTCTATGACAATCAGCTCTGTTGAAAGTATTACATTTGGCAAACAGGCTACGGGATCATTAATTCATCTACTGATTTTTTTAACTATTCAGTCTATAAATGTCAAAAATAATAACAAACATTGACTATAACTTCATCATGGGAGACCACAGGGAGGTCTTAAAAGGTGATGAAATCTGCAGTTTCACTCCCACTCCAAACACTCCACTAGTTTAAAAACTAAAATAAAATGGGTGTAGAAAAAAAAGCAGTGGAGAGTGGGAGGGAGAGCCAGAAGAGGGAGGAGGGCTATCATCACCTGCACACACACACTCACCACAGCGGTGTTGACAGGTCAAGAGAAAAAAATCTAGCCCTAGAGCCACTAGAAAACCACCCAACAGGCTCCACAACTTCAAAAACATCAAAATACAGTCAATCTTCCTTATTTTTGTATCTTTCTCAAAGGCTTGCCAGAAGGCTTCCTGCTCCCTCTGTTCCCTAATGCTATGCAGAGTTTCAATGCAGCAGATCTGAATATTTATGTGACTAACTACCACCTAAAAACTGTAATGACGGTTTGTCAGTGTGAACCTGATGTGTAATGCAAACTGTTGTTGAAGTGGGTCTAGTTATAATGGACTTTAACAACCCAGTAGCACAGACTGGAAACTGTACACATTACACTGCTATTTATTTCTTTAAAATTCTGACCAGCAGCTCAAAACCTGTATGTGTATTATGAAACAGAAGTGAGCACATTAGCATTAAAGTATGACCAGTAGCGCACATACAGTATATAAGACTAACCTTGTGGAAGCTGCCATGGAAGATTTTTTTGATTTCATTTCCCTCAAAGGTGATGGTCTGGAAGTCTCCTTTGTAGTCATTGTTGAAGAATGTCAGGGTCTTGCCAGAGTCTGTGGGGGGAGGCAGGGTTGGTGGTGAGGGATGATAGAAAAGGTTGATGTTCACATCAAGTAGAAACTTGCCTTGTACACTATATTATCTCTGTCTCCTGCTATTAGACAATAAAGATCTAATTTATAAGAGTGAACGACAACGGCTGGACAATATTAGCAACAAACAACTTGTTGAACATATCGTAGAAAATCAAGATCCATTTTACTATTGAGTGTACAAACTTCAACAGATGTTATTATTTTGACTGATAAATGCAATAATTCCATTTCATTTCATTGTGATACAGGCTTGAAATTTTTTCAAGACTATAACGATGTGATATTAGTGGCAATGACAACTGTGAGTTTGTATCATGTCAATGAAAACTAAGCTCTGAGGATGTCACACTATTATTGCCTGTGTGTCTGTAAGATAAAATATGAAGAGCAGAAAAATTGGTCACTTGATGGAGTGGAGGCGTTTATGTTGTTTTATGATTCATTTTCGAGTAAGTGTGTTGATTACTTTGTCGTTGTACAAATAATGGTGGTACAACTTTTGTTAAAATATTGTAAGCTTATTTAAAACCTCTGGACCAATTTACTGTAGTCAATATGTCAATATGACAACAGTAATGGATATCTTTATCATGGGTGTGCTATGCCATCGCCAACATGTTTCCTTGCTTTTGTTTTCAGTTTCAGCCCATGAAACATTTCTCCACAGGTTTCAGATTCTTCTGACGTGGTGTTTCTAATCTATAACCCAAACCCACATTACGATTCAATTTTTTTCACTCTTTTCATGCTGCTGAGCTGTATCAGGGTCAGCGGGGAAAGCAGAGCAACCAAAATTACTTTTCCCCTGCAACTTCCTCCAGCTACTCCTGGGGATCCCAACATCATCCAGGCCAGCTGGTGATATAATCTCTGCGGCAGGTCAGGGGTCTGGCCTGGGTCCCCTCCATATCAGTGGTGTCCGAAACACCCCTGAAGGTTAACGTCTGGCGTGAGATCACCTCGTGTGCAGTGTTTCTGTGACATCGCTTATCACAGTTTGATACAAACCTGCACCGTGGTCGATCTTATGACACCATCAATATCATCATCCCATCTGCTTTGGCTTTAAAAAGCTGGATTTATATCAAATTGTGATCTCCAGTTACAAACTCTAAAACATTTGTGGATCAGCACCTCTAAGTCTGAGGTCATGGTGCTTTCAAAGACTTATATACCATAAGTCTCATTCAGGGAGGGGTACATAAGGGAGGCCTCCCACAAACAAACAAGCTCCCGAGCTCTAATTAGTGATTTCTCTCATTGGGACCGCAGGAGCTGCAGCACACATCTGCTGTTTGAGTCTGGACTTGTCAAACCGTGATGTGTTATGATGAGACAAAGAAAAGATGAAGAAGTGAAAACACGAGCGATTCAAACTTACTGTCCAGGATCAGTCCCACCAATGGCTCATTGTCCTTGTCCAGGATTTCCCACAATGCAAAGGGCTCCTGCGGGGTTTCAGGAAGTAGGCGGAGCATCATAGAAATGGTGTAGTCAGAGGGTAAGCCTTCAGGGTGAAGATATCTGATACACATATGAAAGAACAGGCAAACACACACACACACACACACACACACACACACACAGATAGTGAGCTTAGCTGTGCCCTAAAGGCATGAATCCACTAGGTGTCTTTTTCAAAGTGCCACTGTCTCTTTTCAGCTGTTGTGAATGCTTTTAGAGAGCTTTCGGCTGCCTGAGACTGTCTTTGAGTGCCAGCCTCTTTTTGATCACAGAGCCTAGCCTTTTTTTGTGCAGCTGCCTTCGAGCACTTCAGGTTCAAATTATCTCAGCTTCAACTTTTCAGAGCGCTCGTCAGCGTCACTTTTCACCAACTGAACAGTCGCAGAACAAGAAGCTAAAGTTAAAGTTGGTTGAAGGTAAAAACCAAGAAAAAAGCTCTAAAATGACAACATCACAGAGAGAAAGACATTACGGGAGCACTTTGGAAGCCACCGAATGCTCCTGTTAGGTGTTCGTATGCACGGGTTTTATACTTGAATATTTCCCTGTGGTATAGTGCTGGGTAAAGTTTAATGCTTCTAACCTGCACCTGCGAGCATCTCAGAGAAAAAGTCATTTGATTCCAGCGTCTCTTAATGCTGTAAAGCCTGTTAATTACTAGTCATGGTCTAAATCTGCAATTTGACACCCACTTGAAATGCACAAGCTGAACTCTTAATGAAACCTGAAGACATGACCTTAACACCTGAAATCTTTTATTGATACTTCATTAATTACCGCTTGGGCCTGGTCTAATCAAGCTAGACGCTATAACAGCTCCTAAAAGTGTCCTGTTAGTATGAGCTATGAAAATTAAACAGAATTCAAAGAGATGTAGTGGGATGTACAGTGTATATCCACATGTGAAAAGCAGACAATCAATCACAACCAGAGTTTAATTTTGGGGTGGTTTCTACTCAGCTTCAACAAGCTGAATTACTGATACTGATAATTGTTTATTATATTAGAAATCATTTGCAGAGAGACTCTGTTCCAGGAGAAACTACAGGGCATTAAATGTGTACTTGTGACATATTCAGTAAATGTTAATTAGTGTTCGTATCTATGTGTTTTGCTTCCTGTATATACTGTAGACTCTACCAGTTGTTGGTGAAATGCTATGACAACAGAGATACTGTTTTAACAGGTTGTGATTATTTTTGGAAACAGATTCTGTAATTTAACTTTGAGGCCCCAAAAGAGAATGATTTGAAATTGTCAATTTGCTTTTTGTGTTAATTGGCAGTAGGAATTGCAGGGATTAGTGGAAACTGCATGTTTAATGTATTACTGCAATAATCTGCTTCTGCTTTCAGCAAATTTCCTTTTATTGCTGAAATTCCACGATTCGTCAAAACTGCTTTCTCTGTAAGTTTTGAAAAAGATGAGACTTTCTGCAAATGTTTTAAAATGAACGGTCTAATGGGCCCATACAGTGTATTTATATTAATTCATCACATAAATGTGTGTCATCTAGAGTCTGGCTACCACATATGGAAATACGGTCCGCTTTAATATTATTTTAACAGAGATAGTAGTAGGCTCCAATGCCACAATCTTCAATATCACTATTTGTGGTCGTTAGCAGTGGGTACTGACTGTGTGACATGCAAAGATAGCAAGTGTAACACAGCCCAGGTGTCATGAGGGGGACTTGAACTACTGTGTCCTAAAAAGATAATCCAAATAAAGATAAAAGGGAAAATCTTTGACATTTTAGCTTTCATGTTAGTTCCCCAGTGCTTTGCTATTAGCCAGAAAGTCGAGTCATTTTCATTGGCAGGACTGTTAAATAGTTCTAGGACCCTGTGCGTGCTGCTGGCTGATAATTCAAAGTCCTCTGGTGTTTGTATCCCGCTGACCGCTGACAGTCACCACATGTCCAGGAGAGGAAGGGAGAGTGACTTAGCAAGCAAACATAGATGGATAAACAGAATTGAAATAACTCTGTGAAACACAGAAGCAAGTGATTCTATAGTATGCACTGTAATTAAAAAATAATGATGTATACCCTTAATGATAGAGGTATGCTGTGTAGAAGAAATGCTGACTCACCTGGAGACATTCATTCCTCAGAGGAAGTTTTTAACATGCTAGCATGATATTTTTGTTTATATTTGTGATTTATTAACTTATGTATTGCTAATTTGTTCTCAAGTGTCTCCTGCGAAAGATGTCTTGATCTCGATGACACTGTCGAAGACAACTGTCACCTCCAACTGTCACTTATATTAAATGCCAATATAGCTGACCACACAGTGCAGATTGATCTGTATTTACGCATATGCTGTCAAGCAAGGATTACTGTTAGCCCTGGTTAACAGGTTGCATTTATGAGTTGTTTTCTGACAACAGGAAAAAGAAAAATACATCAATGAGAACAGCTAAATTGTGTGTTTGGCTCTAACAGGACACAACATAAGTCACTATGAAGAGCAGGAGGTTTAATGGAGCACAGTAACACAGATGACAGCTATGATGCACAATTTGTTTTCCCAACTGAAGCAGAATTTCTAGAAAATAATCTGAATAATGCTTTTGTAAACAGTCTTTTTAACATGTAAACTGAGATTTCTCCCTGTAAGTGTGGACGTGTCTTTACTCACTTGGTGGGCTGTGACACCAGGGCGTCACGGTGTAATCTGTAACAGGGGAAGCTGTTGAATGAACCCGGCTCCAGAGAAACTCCCGGTATGGTGCTGTACTCCTTCTCTATTAGGCCGAACTTCTCCATCATACGGAAACCTGCGGGAGACAAATCATCATTACCTTCATCATCATCACGATCGGCATCCTGTAGTGTATTATGCATTCTTGTATTCTTCCTGTCGTTTGCACCTCTTACCTGCCATTGTGTTACCACTCATCAAAACAGATGGACAAGCTGAAAGACAGAAAAGAGTCTGTTAGTTCATTCTTAATATTTTAAATTCTCTACCATCAAATAAATCCCTTTTTTTTCTTCACTCATTATCTGTGTCTCTCCACCAACAAGAGGCCTTTCTCAATCTCTTTTCTGTCTCTTTCACCTCTATTTGCATCTTTTTCCTCCTGGTCTCTTACCCTCTCTCTGTTTTAAACACACTGTAAGGTGGTGTTACTCACTGGCAGTGGCAGCCTCACAGACGAAAGTAATGAGCTGCTCTTCTATTTTCTTCACAGCATCCAAATCATCCACAAAAAAGACGTGTCTGTCGCTGGGTTTACTGGCAATATTCACAAGCTCCCCGTAGTCTGCGTCCGCAAAGCCAATGGCAAAGATGATGTAGCCTGAGAATGGAATTTAACAAGAGAATTCATTACAGGTTTAAAGTCAGTGGACAGGATTAAGTCGAGTAATGTAACACATTGTTGGAGTTATGGGTTTAAAACCGATTGCTGAACAGTCTGATAACCTATAACAGTAAAACGTGATATGCAGCACATAAAGCATCCAAGAAATGAGGATCTGTCCTCCAACTTACTTTATCAATGTCAATGAATCACATACTGTACAGCTAGTCTTTGGAACTCTAAGAAACTTCCAAAGACTTTATTTCTGTGTTTGGTCTATAAAATACCCACCATCCATCTGCATCTCCTTGGACACTTTGTTGACATCATCTTGCGATCGGCCATCAGTGAGAACGACCAGGACCTTAGGAACGCCCCTTCTAGCTCCGGCCTCTGAGGTGAAAATAGACTCCTTCACATGTTTGATGGCCCGACCTGACGGAAGACAAAAAGAAACCACTTGATTACCAGTATTTTTATATGTTTTAGCTGATATACCCATTTACACTAAAATCTCGCTTTTTACTTTTATTCTGTTACTGTGTTTATTGCTATGCACCAAAATACCAAGGCAAGTTCCCTGTATGTGTAAACCTACTTTGCAATAAACCAGATTCTGATTTATGCCATCTGTTTTTTAAACCAGTATTTTAGATGTTGTTGTTTTTTTACCTTCCAAGTCCTTGATTTCTGTTAATTTCTGAAAAAACTGTAAAATGAACCTAACTTAGATAATCAATCACAACAAACATATCTGCTTGTTTGTTAGTATTTTGTTACGTTGCACAAATGAAGTGTTTGTTCAAGCACAGTGCTGAAGTTACACTTCTAATCAGCTGTTTCCAATATACTTCACAATCATTGGCTCTTTCACAGCTGTGTGGCTTGTAATGTCTAATCATATTCATGCAGGTGTACAGTACTGTACGGACATTAAAACCTGACACTTATCACTGATTCATTCTGCTGATCACACTCACCCATCCCACCCCCTCCTGATGTATCAAACTTACTTTATCGCATGGCTTTTTCTTAACTGATGTTATTTGCTGGAATTATTGGAAGTATTTTATCTTGTTGTAAATCTTGTGTTTTGGATTTTATCTACTTTTATTATTTATTTTACTTTAAAGCACTTTGTAACTTGGTTTTAAAAGGTGCTATGTAAATGAAGTTATTGTTATGATAATGTGATATTTCGTGTTGTTGATTTAATCAAGATGTTTATTAAGGGAGGATTAGCTCTCTCAGCAGAATCCTCGTTGCTGCTCGGATTCTTTCTGAGCTCCCTCGAACAGCAGAGCCTTTTCTGCCAACTCTTACTGTGTAAACATTTGCTATAAATGGTCAATTCCTTGACGCAAGTGTCTCTGAATGAACGATAACAACTCTGAGAAAAATAAAAGCTGCCAAAATGTTTAGTGGGATCATCCAACTCAAACCATTTTCAAGTCTCTGCAGGATTATTTTCACGTTGTATTGAAATGAAGGTTAACCAATGGCTGCCTTGATAGAAAAACACAATAAAAAAAATGAAACTGTACAGCATGCTTGGGAACATGGCCAGTATATTCATTCCAAATAGGCTAAAACCACTAGTATTGTCAATTATGTGGTGGTTAGACCCTCTCTACACCGCTCTTCATTTCTGCATTGGTGCAACATTTTGGAAGAGCACAATAAAAGCTTAGCCAACCAAACTTACTGGAAGCACGGATATCCTCATTAATCATCTAAAATAATCCTCCACCTCTAGCATGGATTCGAATGCTTGTGACCTTTGCTGCAATTTTAATGTACTTGCTAATTAAAAAATACAAGTATTCTTTATTCTTCCACTGGCCTTAATAAAATACACTTTTGAGCCCATAATTATTACATGACAATAAGTGAAACCAGATTTAGGCCGAGTTTCCATTAGCATTTAAAATATGCCAGAAAAAACAGACAATGATGTATTTCAATGAGAACTGAACACTAAAAGATGAGACAAACTAAGGTGGAAATGTCACAATCTAGTCTGTCAATAAGTTAAAATTAGATGGACTTTTGACAGTGAGCAGGTCACCTGCTAATGGACTCAGTCAATAAAATCTGTCTAGACAGTTATAAAAGGTTTCAAGACGCGCCCACAACAACCCTAACCCTAACCAAGGTGGTTTCAATACAGTTGTGCTCAAAAGTTTACATACCCTGGCAGAATTTTTGCTTTCTTGGCCTTTTTTCAGAGAATATGAATGATAACACAAAAACTTTTTTTCCACTCATGGTCAGTGGTTGGGTGAAACCATTTATTGTCAAACGACTGTGTTTTCTCTTTTTAAATCATAATGACAACAGAAACTACCCAAATGACCCTGATCAAAAGTTCACATACCCTGGTGAATTTGGCCTGATAACATGCACAGAAGTAGACACAAATGGGTTTGAATGGCTACTAAAGGTAACCATCCTCACCTGTGATCTGTTTGCTTGTAATCAGTGTGTGTGCATAAAAGCTGAGTGAGTTTCTGGGATCCAGACAGACTCTTGCATCTTTCATCCAGCCACTGACGTTTCTGGATTCTGAGTCATGTGGAAAGCAAAAGAATTGTCAACGGATCTACGGGAAAAGGTAGTTGAACTGTATAAAACAGGAAAGGGATACAAAAAGATATCCAAGGAATTGATAATGCCAGTCAGCAGTGTTCAAACTGTGATTAACAAATGGAAAATCAGGGGCTATGTTAAAACCAAACCATGGTCAGGTAGACCAACAAAGATTTCGGCCACAACTGCCAGGAAAATTGNGCTGCAATTTTAATGTACTTGCTAATTAAAAAATACAAGTATTCTTTATTCTTCCACTGGCCTTAATAAAATACACTTTTGAGCCCATAATTATTACATGACAATAAGTGAAACCAGATTTAGGCCGAGTTTCCATTAGCATTTAAAATATGCCAGAAAAAACAGACAATGATGTATTTCAATGAGAACTGAACACTAAAAGATGAGACAAACTAAGGTGGAAATGTCACAATCTAGTCTGTCAATAAGTTAAAATTAGATGGACTTTTGACAGTGAGCAGGTCACCTGCTAATGGACTCAGTCAATAAAATCTGTCTAGACAGTTATAAAAGGTTTCAAGACCCGCCCACAACAACCCTAACCCTAACCAAGGTGGTTTCAATAGATACTTGTAAGTCAATTTAATGATGCCTTATGTATCACGGTGCTTCAAGCCCCTCAAAAAATACTTTAAGTTTTGTCAAATAAAATTCAAAACAGTCAGTTCATTAGCAAAGTGAAATCAAAAGCATTATGCTCCATTATACTGTATTCTTATTATATTTCTATTTATCTTTTTGCCTCCAGACAGTTCTCTCTACTGCGGACATGTGAAGTGAACTGGACTACTGTCAAAATATAAACTCTGAACAGATGAAGGATGGTCGTTATTGTTATTCAGAGCCAAGTACAAGGTATAGTCAGTTAAAATAACAGGAGAAACTGACCTGCAGTGTGTGCTTCGTAGCTTTAATTGATCTAAACTGTTAAACACTTCACACATACTGAATATAGGCAACAATTTGTGTGCAAATATACTCATTTTGTGCATGTAAACTGATGAGCACCATCCCCTGATCATCACCACACATACACTCCCCTCCAAAAGTATTGGAACAGTGAGGCCAATTCCTGTATTTTTGCTGTAGACTGAAANCCAATACTTTTGGAGGGGAGTGTAGGTAGGTCATTTCTATTTAATGCCAATTTTAGCATACTCTCCATCATGATTTGCATTAATACTTCATATAGCTCATCTACTCATCTCCACCTGACCTTTTCATAATTAAATGGACAATCACTGCCATTAATCCTCTAAACTCCCTCTGTCCTTTTACACTTTCTCCTCTCACTCCTCTTTTACTTTCAAGAGTGTGTCTGAGTTATTAAGAGAGGTGCTGAGTATCAGGAAACTTTGCGATTAAAAACAATACCAGATGAAGTAGTAAATGGCCCTTTAAGTTGACCGAACACTTGTTGTACATGTGAGAGTTTGTGGTGTAAATGGCTCTATATGTGTACGGTGTCTCTGTCTCCCAATTTCTAACCAAACCAAAACCACATCCCTGTCTCCTCCTTCTGCTTTTTTTTTCACTGGGCTGTCAGTGATGACAAATGATAGAGAGCTTGGCCTGTAAAATGTTGTGTTGTCAGATATCTGCCAGTGATACATCTGTTTCTACACTGTCCTCTGACCGCTCTGGGCGAGACTGGAATTACAGCTGCTAGCCAGGCATGAAGTGAGACACAGGACAGAGCAGAGGAGAGGGGAGATGAGATAGAGGAGGGGCTAGACGGGGGGTGATGGTGGAAGAGGACAGGGGAAGGCAGGTAAGAGGGCACAGAGAAAGTGGATCTTGGGTTCAAAAGCCCATCATCAATCAGCGATCCATCATTTTGTGTGTGTGTGAAGTAATCCACGTCAGTTTGGATTTGGCCTCAAGTCTTGCAACAGTTAAGCAGTTTCCTTGCTGTCACTTAAGATCGGAAACAATAAGAGAAAACAAAAATAATCATCTCAACTGTATTGGTGCAATATAATGAAGTAGGAGACATTTTCTCTGTTCTTTTGTGGCTGCAGGTGAAATCTGTACGACTAGGAAGAGATTGCGATACCATATGTGGCTTATTATAAAATCCTCTAATCTCTGAAAAGTTGCAGCAAGTTCCTAAAAATGATTCTTTTTTTAAATTTGAATAATCAAATGCTTCAAACCTTGAGAATTGAGTGAGGGTCTCACACAACCACATTGCTACAGTTGAAAAAGTCTAACTGGTTGAAAAAAGCCAATCACATCTTGACTAATCTAATGTGTGAATGTATTACTGTACAATAAAGGACTAAAAGTAACACTACTTTACATACTGTCTGGAAGTCAGTCATCTCAACACACACACACACACACACACACACACATCTCAATCTGAATATATTGTACAAGCAGAGTCAGGGATTAGCACAATTACTCATGTAGAGCATGAAAAAGACAGACACACACACACATATACATATACAGTATATATACACACTTCTATATACTGTATATGAACGCTATAGTATATATACAGGTATAAAGACTATTACAGCTGCAGTTACATTAAATCAATCATTCACCAAGTCAGTCAGAGGCTCACTAATACCTTAATGAATAAATGCATAGTGAAAAGCCAAATCCCAGAATATCAGCTCCAACACCCTGAATCCTCACACTCTTATGAGAGGGTACTGACAGTGGAAAAAAACAGACTGTAAAGTCTTAAAGAAGGCAGCATCATTTACATACTGTTTATAAAATGGGTATAAAGAAAAGGCTTATGACTAGAGCTGGCTCAGAAGGTGAATAAGTAGCCGTCCCTCCTCCTTGAACCTCTACAGTGCCATCGAACAAAGCGTTCATCCCTCGTCGCAATAGTATCAGCTCTGGTGCCAACTGTCCAAGACAGACAGTTAGTAGGCAGCTCACAGATGTGGCACAGTGAGCAAATGTGATGCAGGTTGCTTCCTAAAATAAGCAGGTTCAAACAAAAATTTCCCAGAATGGATGAACACAATTAAGAAACCGAATCTACTGTCCGCTTTCATCCAAAGAAGGGAATAAAAAAATCTCTCTGGAACTGATATGAGCTATGAAACTTTATTGGGGATCTATGCATAGTTTTTAAAATGCATTTTCAAGGTGTTTGCTTGACCCAAGGGTTATAGAACAGAGGATATAAAGTAAGCTAGCCACTTACAGTAAAAACATAAAAAAGGCATTGAAGCTGTGGGGCTTCTTGTTGGCCAGCAGTTGTATCCACACAGATATATCTGCCAGGGGCTCGGGGTTAAAGAGGCAGAAAGCTACAGACTTTTCTTTGAGGGCTTTGGGGGATTTAGACACAGTGAGGGGCCCTGATGGGGTCTCCGAGGAGAAGTTGAGGTTTTAGGAATGAAAAAAGGGAATAGTTTTGGGTTAGGACATCAATGCAAAGCTTCAGTCCTGGAAGCCAGACAAACTACTGATCTATCTTTAAATGGACCAGAGGAGTAAGATGTAAGTGAGGAGGTTAAGGCACAGTCTATATAGCTCAGTATACGTGTGTTTTTGTACAGTAGTGTTTGTATAGTTTAGTACAATATTAGCAAAAAGGAGGGGAAAATATTAAAACTAAAGCATGAAACAGAAAATAATGTTCACTTCTGCCTGAAGTATCAGCGAAAACGCACCGACTTATAAATAAATTATATAGATTTTATTATTTATTGTAATAAATATGTAAAATAAAGGAACTATCATATAAACTTAAATATAATCCATAGACATGTATATACAATAAGCTGAGTGGGTTCCTCTGGTGGAAATAAGGACAGCCTGAAGAATAGGCATTATGTTTGAGCTACTGAAGAAGATTAATTCCACGCTGAGGTGGTGTATGTGCATGTACTGTATGTGTGCATGTGTGGGTGAGAGACAAAGAGATAGGGGGAGAGGGAGACAGAGAAATTGTGAGTCTGTGAGCATTAGCCTAACCTTGTGAGAGCTGGCTGCCTCCTCTTTCTCTTTGTGTGGGGAAGATGAAATTTCATGGTTTATTTTCTGTTCTGCTGTAGACCACATGCACACACACACACACATTGCCCTGTCAGCTAAATCTCCACCTGTTTCCACCTGTTAAGCTATAAGACAGTACAGTAGGTGTAGGTGTATAAGGGGCATGAGGGAAATGGCCAAAAGAAAGAAGGACGCAAGAGACAGCTTAGGAAAGAAGAAGGGATGAAGAAGAGGAGAGAGTACTGGAACAGAGGGAGAGGAAGAAGTTGAAGATATGAGAAAACAGAAAATAAAAAATAGGGGACAGGAATAGAGGGAAAACAATGAAAAGGGAGAAGAAGGGAGCTTTAAAGGAAAGCAAAGAGGCAGAAAAGTGAGGGAGGAGAGGACAGTAGGGGGTTGGCAAGAGAGTAGAAGAGATGAAGGAGAGCAAAGAGGAGTAAGAAGGGGGCGGAAGGGATAAGTGGGGAGATGATAGTGCGATCAGCCCTGGAGCTGATAGGAAAGCTCAAGGACACAATTACTCTGAACAGACACTGAGCCATGACCCAGACTTTAGGAGAGTTAAAGTCCTCTGAACAACCAGCATTACCTGTAAAGCCACATTAACGCACCGCGGTTACTGACATTCACCTCGTGTGTACTTGCACAGCTGGACGCTTCCACATGAGCATTACAACAGATTCACAACTGAACTGCTTGTTATGCATCCAAACGCGACATTAAAGTCTTTCCTTATCTGCAGTGTGTGACAGTTTCCTGAAATTGGTGGTGAAAACTGGCATTTTCATAGAGATATTCCAGATTTCACAACATGCTCTCTTCAAGTTAGCGTATCAAGATTGGCTCTGGTGAGTTGAGGTTGAAAGTGCAGCCCTGACTTTGGAAGGAGCAGTTGACAAAACAATCTCACCACACGGTCCGTTAGTAGCTGTTCTGGAGTTTCGATTGTATCACTCGATCTTCCTCCACAAATAAGAGTTTGCCCAGTTGTCAAGGTAATTTGAGATGTTCACATTTTGGACAAACGACCAAAAGCCGCAGATCAGCTACTAATGGTCCTTGTGGTGAGATTGTTTTGTCAACTGCTGCTTCCAAGGTTAAGAATGAACTCAAGCCAACATGGACGAGAAGTCCTTAAAGTACCCTGAAAAATGAAGTTTTAACATCTTCTATCCCACGACAAATGGGTAAACTCTAACGTCTGAAGAAGATTGTGTGATATGATCAAAAGCTCCAGAACAGCAACTAATGGACTTTGTGGTGTTTGTCAACAGGTTGAGGTATATTTTGACAAAGGTATTAAACGGATATCTGAATTTACCTCTTTTTGTTGTACTGTATTACTACATTAATCCAATAATACACTGTTCCAACCTGTCTTGGTGTTTCCTCCCTTGTATCTGATCTTCTGAATAGCTTCCAGCAGCGCTTCCTTGTTGCCATGGGAACTCAGCTGGAATTCTGTCCGAGCATCGTCACTGAACTGAGCAATGGCCACCTGCGGAGAGGCGGAGACAGACAGACAGAAAGATAAGTGAAATAAGTTCACATCAAATGTCAAATCAAATTGAACAAAGTTAAACACCCATCTCCTGGTCCCCTGGTGTTTTAAACTTGCTTAAAACTTTTGAAATGAAAATGCAGTTGTCATCTGCTTACACTCATATCAGTCACAATACCACTGACATTTGTGCAGGTTTGTTTCTGCTTCCTCCAAAATGAAGATCAAGAATTACTCCAAGCATCTCATGAGGAATTATGTGAGTATAAGGAAGCGCTTTGGGTCCAAAAACCAAAAACTTACCTCATTGTCACCTATAATTTCTGTATTTATTCTCAACGGCAACAACAGTATCAAACAAATGCTGCCTTTGTTTGCTGAAGGGAATACTGCAATTATACAAATGGGGTGTGTTCAAACAGCCTCACAAAGTGAATACTGTACAGACTGAACTGTACATGACACACAAGAAGCCAAAATGTGACATTTTCATGGTTTAACATGAAGGTTTAATGGGTGAAAGCAGTAACAGGTCAAAGATTTCACCTTTTTTTTCACCTGGTCAGTGCTGGTGGCCGCAATAATTTTCGCACTGAACACATGAAGTAAAAGTTCACGAGGTCAGACGGGAATATTCCAGCCTTATTTTACGCAAGCCTCTGGGTGAAAATTCACTGAAATATATATATATCCTAACTCCCAAATCGGAGCTATAATCAATCTAATTGGCTTGCTCTAAGAGGAGCGAACAACTATCATTACCTCCAGACTGCTAATGGTGCTGTTGTTGGCTCAGAGCGGCCTACATTTACCAGCCAACTCTCTCTTTACTGTACAGCCAACTCTCTCACATTACAGCCAGTGTTTTGCTCTTGGTAGCCTTCTGCCAGAGGGTTATGGGGCACGGTGAGGGTAGCAAACTGCTTAACAGCAGACATTACACAAATGAAAGAAAAAAGGTTTAGCAAGCACCTCTACAGTCTACAGTGTGACAAATGAACCAGCTGAGCTCTGCTGACATAGTGGGGGGCCATGCAGGCAAGAAGCACAAAGAAATTAGTTCACAGTGACGACAGAGAACTATTTCCCCAAGTTACAGCCTGGCATTACTATTGATAAACCTGATACAGAAACACAGTGGAGATGGTAATATTTACTGTAGTAACGTGATTCAAAGTATTGCTTATGGTGGATTTCATACTAAGAATCAAGTTGATAGTTGATGCTCCGGCCATCTGATCTTTATTCCAGTTTTTAATGTACCTAGACTTGTGCCAGAAAAGTAATATTTTCTGGCACAAAACACAGTGGCAGCAAATGAGCAGAGTTAATCGAATGCTGTGCAGTAACTAAAAAAAAAAGTCTTTCCAGAAAGTAAAGATTGACTCACTAGGGGTTTAAAGTTCCTCCTCCTCACTTTTCTTAACTTTTCTATAGATGCAAGGCTTGGTGAAATTCTGCCACAAAGCATCCTTCCTGAATCAATTGCCAATGCCAACAGCTTCTTCAAACAATAAGTGAGCCCACATGGGTCAAAAAGGACAAAAATCAAACTCAGTCTGTTCAAGGTTCATTATTTGGGCAAATATCTGTTATGTCCATATTTTCTGTTTCTGTCTGAAATGTAATAATGAGAATAAGAAAAGAAGTAAGGAATAGCTGGCAGGCTACAGAAAGCAAGCAGCAGACCTTGAAAGAGACAGCCATGATGTTAAATTACTCTCCATCTTTTCATTATGATGTACAGCATCCTGTCCCCATTATTCCATTATCTACTGAGTGAAAGTTTAGATTTAGACAGGTTTGAAGGGAAATTTAAAAAATGTTTCCTACTTTCTCTTTTGCAGAGTAGTGGAAGATGAAACAGGGTTGTAGTATATGAAAGATGGGGGGCAGAGGATGGTTGGAAGGCAATGGGTTGTAGGATATATGTGGATTTTATTAAACACCACGACTAGAAAGATCACAAACCCTTGCAGATTCTGCGGGGGTTTGTGGTCTAATGTTTCTTCTTCTTCTTCTTGGTGGGATTATCCCACAAAAATATGATAAATACAAATATATATTTTTCACAACATTCTGTCTTCTGTGAGTGAGTTCTTTACCCACAGATTACACAATGATATGTAATTTCTTTATTTCGTCATTTTTATGGTTTTCAGTGTGGCCACCTCTGGCTGGATCCCCAGCATCTGCTTTACGTCCCATTTCCCATGAGCAATTTTCAGAGGGAAAAGGTTACAACAAAGAGAATAAATTACAAAGCCAGTGAGCAGAAATTAAAAGCTTTAGGCACATTTGTATTTCTGTTGGTTAACTTATGATACTGTATAAACTGGCAATACAGTAATTTTCAAGAGACACAGACATTTAGACTAGACTCAAGGACCACTAGCAGTCATAAATGTGAATACCAGCACTTCATGGAGACTGGCTACAACATTATTCAGACCTACATGGTCAAGCTTGACTTCTAACATTTTTAAACATGAAGCCTTTCCCCATGTAATGATGCATTTGGGAAAAGGGAGGTATGGTACAAGCATACAAGTAAAACTTGCTCATTACTGTTTTATTCTTGAGTTCTTCCTTTGACATCAGAATGACCTAGGTGTGGGTGCGGTCACATGACTGACCTGGGTGCCGTCTGGTCCGATCAGATCCAGTGATCCCATGGTGCTGTAGAGGAAACGTGTGATCTTCATGAAGTTGTCGTCTCCGATGGACCAGGAACCATCAACCAGGAATGCCAGGTCGGCCTTGGCCTCCTTACACACTAGACGGAGAGTAGGAAAGACAAACAGACAAGAGAGAGATATAGATTTAGTCAGCGCATCATTTTGTCTCTGCATTTAAAAAAGTAATTTCATACAGAATGAAGGTCAGCGGAAGACAAAGCATAACTTGAATGTTAAATGGCTGCCTAATATATTCAGACTCTGAGTAAATATGCATAGTATGAAGCACTGCAAATATACATCTGCTGCGAAAGGGTAAATATGCAAAGGCTGGGTCCTCAGATTAATTTTCACACTGTAGAGTTTATAAGATTAAAGGTATAGTCTTCATCCTCCAACTCAGAGTTTCAAACAGATTTTTCTCAACACAAAAATGTGCTATATCCAATGTGTAGTTTCTCTCCTTCCGTGAGCCACTCATTCGTATTCCTGGTCCAGCAGTGACTTTTCCTTCTTCTTTTATTCTTCTCAGGTTTCTAAATGACTCCCAGTAGCCTTATCTCTGCTGTTGTAAAGCTGTTTTGTGGTTTTAACAAGTTTTCAAACTCCAGTTCTTCGCTAAATTCCCAAACCCTGTTCATGACCACGTCTGCCTCCATAAAAGCAGGGGAAAAACGAGGTTTACGAGGAAAAAGTGGTTGTAATTCTAAATGCAACAGAGCAGAAGAGAAGAGTAGAGTCTACTCTACTGGTGTTATTGTTTTTCTTAAGAGACGAATGCTATTATCGTATATTTTGACAGAACTGAACAGAAGTGGAGCTCTCATGCTTGTCAGAGATGTCAAGTTAAAGGTCAGCTGGAGAATGTTTTGATTACAAGGTTTCATGTGGCTGATTCTGATAAAAGCTGTGATGATATTACTGAAACTTTTTCATTCTCTCTGTCTGTGTTATTATCCGTCTTGAGCACTCTCAACACTCATCGCCATCATTTTCTATCTCTGTTTTTATACCGCACGTCTTTTTTCTCACTTCTTTCTGTCTGTGTCTTTCTTCTCATTTGTCTCTCTTTCCATCTACTCCCCTCTGCAGCCCGATCCCCGCCTTTCTTCTCTTCCTCTTGTTGTTTTTACTGTCTGTCTGTCTTCCACTTACAGACACACATGCACACCTTTGCTTTCTCTTACCCCATCTTCGTGGTTCTGTCCTGAGTAAAAGGTTGCCTGTCATTACAGACGGGGGCATCGGTCCGACAAAGGTCAGAAACGTAGACAGAAATGCTTACAGATGGGCTCAGCAGGTGTGTCGGTTCATGTCTGTGGAGTTTGTGGTGCTCTTTTACCTGAGCCCGTCAGACAGGAACAGAGGAGGAGCAACGTCTGGGTAGGAGGTGGGGGGTGGGACTGTGAACTTGTACCCCTTTGGTCCTAATCTTTCTAGGCTGGTCAGGTTATTTGGAAAAATCCTCTACAGTGAGAATATTTTGCCTGCCTTATCTCATGAGTCATTTACTGTTGCAGATTGAATTACAGTTAATTAAGGTTTGTTTGTTTTTTCATTTATTTATTCAGCACTTTTCAAAACAAAGTTATGAAGTGCTTTACATGGTTGAACAAGGATTAACACATGGAACCAGGAATAACAACATTAAACAGATAAGACAAGTTGGAAGTAAAACGGTGTGCTTGCATACATAAAAGCTTTTTTTTTTTTTAAAGTTATGTTTTGAGAAGTGATTTTAAAGATGTCACTGAAATCTGCAAGTCTTAAAGTAAAGCAAGGTTTAAAGTAAAGGGTAACCCTCAGGCATCAAGTCGTTATGATCAAAGTTTGGATTTCCCACAATATTTTAGTTTGTCAGTGATTTACTAAACATTTGTAAGGAAAATGTATTTTACAGGCAGTGTAGCTTCCTGGGTAAAGAAAATTACAAATAGTGTGTTCCTGTTAACATCATAGCTTCCTTCAGGTTTAGGAAGACTAGCCAACATGACCACCGTAGTTATAAAGAGTTGTGGCATGTGAGCTATCAATCACAGGTGGCCCCTGTATGTTGGAGGCAGCGTGCCCTGTTCATGATCAGTATTTTGACTGAGTGCTCTGGTGTTTTGGGGGACAAACAAAAAACATAGTAAAGCGGAAGCTGGGTGGGAGCGATCAGGTTAGCTCTGCTGAGCCTGAGATAAGCTAATAAACCGGGATTAGAGTAGCCTTTCTTTATTTTGGCACAGGCTGCAGCCCACAGTAGCCTGTGTGTAGTTCACACAATAAAGTCACTGTGGAATACAGCAAACGTCTCATAGACTTCCTGTGTGAGACATTCAAGTGTTTTTTGACTTTTGCTTCTTGCTTAACTTAAATGTACCCTCCCTGATTTTGTTATAGCGCCCCCAAATCCCCGAATTTCCTTCCAGGTCACTGTTGATGTTTTGAAACCAAACACAGTTCACAGTTGTGTAAAGAGTACAGAGTCACTCTAATTAAAAGTAAACTGTTAAATTACTTTTTCGTTTCCTGATTCAAAATCATGCCAGAGCAGCATGCCTTGCACTGGCAAGTGTGGTGTTGATCATAGTTTCAAATTCAAGAGAAAAACTACTGCTCTGTATATGTGGTTAGATTTCCCTATGTAGCAATGTCAGATTCTTTTTGTCCCTGATCTTAATCCCATAATCCGTAATCGCATTTGATAGCAAGTATCTGCCAATACAAACCCTGATCAAATTTTAAACACCCTTCAAGTACATCAAAGTTAATAAATGCAAACAAATTTACATACACATGCTTGACAACTGAATAGCTCTGCATCAAAATTTTACTTTTGTTTTTTTTAATATCATAGTAAGCTGACTGTATTTATATCATACCTGCCTATTACAAATATACAATGAAAACAAACAAGATGGGTGCCAAACAAAACACTCAAAGGAATAATTCCACAATTCCAGTCCAACATTTTGCCTTATTGGTCAGGTGGGAAAAAATCTGTTATTACCAACTCATAAAACATTGACATTATCAATATTGCATGTATCTGTTGCTGCAAGTTGTGCATAATTTCTGTTGATAACACATATATGACAGCTGGCGTTTACTGAGTGTAATTGTTTATAAGTTTGTAAAAATACATTGACTAATAAACTATATCGTGTCAGGTGACCACAGTTACCATTAAAAGTAATCAGAGCACTATGAAGATTACCTACAACACTAGAAGAGTAATATAAGAGTGTGTGTGTTTTTGTGTTAGGTTTCTTGCTCACCTTCTTTAGCAGGTGGGATGGTGGGAGGGGGCTCTGTGGTGGGGGGTTCAGTCGGAGCTTGAGTGGGCGCTGGCACTGGACACACACACACACACACACACACACACACACACAGTCAATAAGCTGGTACAATGAGCGACAGCAGTGGCCTGTTTCTATTAAGCTGAAAGTTTCCTAATCCTCTTCTTTCTTCCGAAAGCTGAGTACTGGACCTTTACAGAGAAAAGATTTCTAGTGCAATCTGTATTTACAACCAATGTGTACATGAGCAACCCAGCTGCTGTGTCTGTCTTTCTTTCCATCACTGAGTTACAGCAATCAGACTTTATCTCTTTCTGCATGTCTCTCTTCCCGTCCTTCTATAAGTTGGGGACAGCAAAAGTACTATTTTCATCAGTCTAGTATCTATCTGACCAGGGGCTGTTTTTTTAGAGTCAAAACAGCCCCAGGTTAAGGTACGCCTCAGTGCCAAGCCAATTACTTTGCAGAGAGCAGTGGGTCCTGTCAAACCAGAGTACAGCAAGTAAATCATCTTGGAAACATCGGAGACTGCCCACATGAGGAGCACATACATCATGAGAGTAGATAAAATGATCTCAACAAATGTTTCTTCAGCTTTAACAGTAACTTGCTGGTGACAGAAGGGATAATTATTAGTAAATAAGGCGTTTGATTCAATCGTGAACATTGTTGTTTGAGCATCTTTGTTGGTGTGAGATTGTGGCAAATGTCACTGAACAATAAACACTGTGGAGTTTCTGGGGTTTAGGAGTAGCTCATGTCAAAGAGCCTCATTACAGTTATTGATGTCATTCTCTCTGTCAGCTGTTTCCGATCTTTACTAAAAGACTTTTGAACAGTTAGACGCATGATACCAATATATCCGTGGACAGTGTTTGAAAGTAACAAAGTACATTTACAATTATTGTACTTTTGTAATAAAGTAATTTTCACTTATTATTTCTGTTTTATGCCACTTAATGCTACTCCACTACTTTTCAGAGGGAAATATTGTACTTTTCTACTCTACTACATTCATGTGACAGCTATTACTTTGTAGATTTTATATATAAAGTAGTTCAAATGAGCTCCACCTCAACAAGCTACAACACAAAAATTCTGGTTACATGTTAATGCATCTGTAATTATTATCAAATACTGTAATATAATACCTATACAATCATTTAGCACTCTGAAAGGGACTATTTTGCATAATGAGTACATTCACTTGTGATACTTACACAATTTCCTCTTGGTACTTTTTTGAAGTAAAAATTCAAATACTGGACATCTTGTAGGTGAGTATACTGATTAGCCACTTCATTAAGTACACCTGTACAATCTAATGTGATCCAATACAACAGCTCTGCCATGAATTCTACTTTTATGAAGCTTAATAATTTTTCCGTTTTTGTTGACACTGAACACTGAAAGGTGGTTTTAATATTCTGCCCCTCTCATGTATGTAAATGGGGTGAACAAAATATTAAAAACCACCTTTCAATATAATGCACTCCAGTACAACAACACCACCCACTACGACTTCAGTAATAAACATAAAGTAGAATTATTACCTTTCTGACAGTGTCAACAAAAACTGAAAAATTATAAGCTTTGTAAAAGTAGAATTCATGGCAGAGCTGTTGTATTGGATCACAGTAGATTGTACAGGTGTACTTAATGATGTGGCTGATCGATATATATTTTAACGGTGGTTTTGCTACTTTTACTTAAAGTTGTAATCAACAAGATTTTCATTTCATTGTCTTTCACAGCACCTATGGCAATAATCGGTAATTGCAGGTGTGTTTCTGGACCTCACTTAAGTTTTAGTTTCCTCGTCTGTAGTCATTGACCTTTTCTTTGTTTATTCGGCCATAATAACCGTTTACTCACAACGCTAGCAGAGACGGGAAAAAACAGCACGCCGCTTCACACCCAGGTGAGTTGAAGAGCAAGTCTGTTGTGTTAAAAGCCTTGTTAAAAGCCTAACTGTGCGCCGCTTGTGATTTTCCGGAAAAGTCGCTGCCGACACCCGGGTCGTAATACTGCAAATTCAAGGGCTTTCATCAGCGGGCCATAGGCTTAAGCACCATTGTGTTGCATCATTTGGCGATAGATAGTGACTTAACAGACATTTATTTAAATGAAAATCTTCGAGATTATATCTTTAAGTATCATAACACTTCCACTTGTTTATGGACCCACAACCGTTGCAGAAATCAAATTGTAGAGCTTCCCATTGAATTAAATCCACACAGCTGTCTACTCAAAAATCTGTGGATCAACAAAATCAGTCAGGGAATCTGTTTGTGTGTGTGTGTGTGTGTGTGTGTGTGTGTGTGTGTGTGTGTGTGCACGCGCGTGTGTATCTGAGACCATATCTATCCATCTATCTATAACCCCGGTTGTGAGCTGAGCCTTCCTGGTCCCTGAAGCTGTGCGGTTCACCTCAGCTGACCAATGAGCTGCAACAGCAGCCTCTATCCTCTCAGAGAGAGAGAACGAGAACGAGAGAGAGAGAGAGAGAGAGAGAGAGAGAGAGAGAGAGACCACAGTAAAGAGAGCTGGAGGTAGAAGAGAAAGTTGCAGAGGTGAGACAGATGTGTGGCAGAAGGTGGCTACAGGGGGGACAGATGGAGAAAGAGAGGTAAAGAGAGACTGGAAGGATTAATTGGGGAAAATTAGGTAAGGGGAGAAAACTGAGAGAGAATGAAGAAAGGAGTGATTGAGTGACAGTTGAGTGTGAGCCAACCTCCTTAAACATGTTGATGAAAAATGGAAATAAATGGGATGAAACTCAAGATTTAAAGAAATTCCAGTGGAAAGGCATAGATGAGAACATAATCATGCATGTGTGTACGATATATAAAACATGCAACATACATGTCATGTCAGTGATGGAGACAGAAGGTCCCTCCATTTCCTGCATCTGGGTGTGAATGCTGATCTGGTACTGGCTGCTGGGAGTGAGGTCATAGAAGCACCGTCGGGAAGCGCCACCTCCCAGGCTCACTTCCTGCTTCTGACCATCTGCGAGTAAAGAACAAAACAAAAAATGGCTTACAACGAATGAAGTTCAGATCAACAGTAATAAAATCCAAACAAGCTCAAATCCCTCTAAAGCTCCTGTTTCAAATTAACCGTATTTACAGAGCACATTTCCTCTTTTTCAGCCATGTTCTGCATCATGTTCGAGCCTGGGAGCTGCCAAGTATAATCACTTTCTTTCAGAGTTGGATACTAAGCAGCTTTATTGGAGCAGTCAGGTGACAAAGTGCCTTGCTCAAGGGCACATTAAAAGTTAGCTGCTGAGGCACAGGAGCAGTCATCATGTACTACCCTGCACAGACATGCACATGTAAAAATAATTTAACGTTATCAATAACAACAATACTAATATCAATACTTTATTTTAGGGTAACAAAAAGAAAGATTTAGGGCAACAACAAACCAGGCTAAAATCGACTGTGATGCATCAAACTCATCCAATGACAGATTTATCACAGATGCAAGGTGACAAACTGCAGCTTTACTCATTTATTTTGCACCAAAAAGTGTGCAGTTAAAATCACTGTAGGAAAACATCATTATATCCACAGAAAAATGAAAAGAGTCACACTATTGATTTCTTTCCTCTTCTCTTGTCAATTTCCTTCGGATTGCAGATGGCTAACACTTTAAATTTAGTGTTTATTTTGAAAAGCTGTACAGGGACAGCATCACAGAAAAAAAATGAATGAGAATTTATGTTGGCAGCCAAAAAAGGACAAACTGGAAACTGGAAGTGCACATACACATGCACTAATAGCTGCCATTTGTCAGTTTCATTAGTCTAATTCTATTTCCTAATGTGTCTCTCATCTTGGAGAGTGTCAAATTTGCTCCTCCTCCACACATGAAAAAGCCATAGATAACAAAGTTTAGGGAAACAGCTGTCACAGAGAGGCTGCACTTTTCCATCTGAGAAGGTGTTTAAGCAGCTGGTTGGCTCTGCGTGGATTAAACCAAATCTCTAAACTCCAGCTAGAATATCCAGTCGCTCCTCAGGCAGGAGGGAGGGGGAGACAGATAAATAGAAAAGTACGGGAGAGAAGGAAGATGGAAGAGAGACGTCTTCCTCCTTCGCTTTGCTGTCTGTTTTGTGACAGTAAAAAGCGGTAAAGGTGTACTCACATCACTTACTGTGCATGTTTCCTTCAAGTAGAAGTAGTTTTATTCATGTCTCTAATCTCTACAGCCAACACTCAAGCTTCCCATTTATTTTAATCAACACTAACTTCCAATCATCTACCGGAACCCTGTCGCGAAAATCCATTTTAAAACAGAGCGAACATTTGATTTAGGCTTTTCTTACAGAGGACACGTTGACTTGGCAAACAGGTGCAACCAATAATGTTAATAACGGCTGCATTCAAGTCAGGTGTGGCGCTGTCATAGAAGCAAAAGAGACATCAAATTATAAATGTTGTTGAATAGCATTAATGGAATAAATTAATTATTGAAAATTAATTTTCAAATATAATTTTTCTAGGTTTATGTCACAAGTATTCAAACCTGTTGTAAAGTGACCAATTATTTTTTCAAAATGCTCAAACTCTGCTGATCCAAAGTGAAAGTTCATTTCTTTCACTACAACTAGATGTCTATGGCACAAGAGAAAATGCTGAAATTCTCTTTTAAAGGAATACTTTAAAATATAATACGTTGTTTTGGGAAATATGCTTATGTGCTGTTTTGCCCAATGTTGAATAAGAAGATTGATACCACCCTCATATCTGTACGCTAAGAAGCTGGAGCCAGAAGATGATTAGTTTAGCTCAGCATAAATAGTGTAAGCAGTGGGAAATAGCGAGCCTGGCTCTGTCCAAAACGTCTACATCTAAATTTTATTAATTAACCCTATATTTTGTTTTATGGGGAGTTATGTGCTGTAACTATTTCATGGCTAGCTGCAGTTACTTGGAGTAAACTAAGCTAATCACCTCTTAGCTGTAGCTTCGTATTTTATGCTCATGTACAGACATGAGAGTGTTATCCATCTTCTCATCTGACTCTCGGCAAGAAAACAAAAAGCATGTTTCCCAAAATGTCAAACTATTCCTGGTCTAACTAGTCTCTTTTTAGAAGTAACACTTGAGTTGTGAGCAAGAAGAGAATTACAAGAAAGCTGTTTTACAGAGAGATGGCCTACAGTTGGTTATTTTAACTGTACAACTTTCAGACGTGCACATTATTAAGTACATTGCATGACATTTTATTGTGCCGCAGAATGAATAGAGCTAAACTATATTTCTGCACCAACACAGTGGTCTCACTGAAACGATGATTTGTGCTATCATTGTGAAAACTTCATCTAATAAACGTTGATGCAAGTGGTACAATTTCAAATATCAACTGAAAGCAGCAGACTTATTATTATCTCAGGGGTATTTGTGTAAGTGAAAACCCATCGCCATTGCATCTGCTTCTGCTTCTTATGTGACCTTTTAACACATGCTGACATTTAAAAAATAAACTCGGATAAAGGTTTTTTCATGGACAGAAATCCAAGTAAAACATTATTTTGTTAGAGACAACCAGGAATCTATGATATTTGCTATAGGTGGTTGCATAATGCAAAAAAACACAATGAAGACTGCTACAAAGAATAATATCTCTATTTCTCTGTCACTGTTTCAACTGTGTTTTTTACTGTAGATTATATATGAACCTGTGCTGCACAACCAACCAACGGCCCTCTGAGGACAAATGAAAATAAAACTTGAGCTTGAAGTTGTTCATTGTGAGTGGACCAGCTCCAAAATACTCTCTTGGCGACAGGACAAATTGTACAGTGGTTTTATTAAGGTTTTGGTATTTCAGACATTTGATTCAATGGGGAAGGAAAGGTGAGGCCAAGATTGATTTTTTTTATTTTGCTGATTGATTTGATTAAAATAGATCTTGGCAGATATTTTTGCTAATTTATTTCTCTTTTTTTAAGAGCTCCTTACTTTGCTCCCTCCTTCTTTTCTACCTCTGTCCCCCTTTTTTCCATTTATTAATTGAGTGAGCTGTGCATTAAACAACTTCTAAAGGTTATATTGAGTCTTTATTTGTTTTATTTCTGATGTGATGACATGAGCAATTCTCAAAGCAGTTTCCTCCCATGCCATTTATTGGGGAGAGATCGTGTGCATATCATATCTCCCTTCCTTTCTGCAAATAGAGAGATTTATGAATATCCTTTACAATGTAAACCACTGTGGCATGTGAAAATGACAGAAATATGTAACATTTATTTCCTCAGAGGTTCGTATCAATATGACTCCAGATGACTTTGGAAGGTATATGTGACCAACAGACATGTAAGAGAGTCCTGAGCTGACTCGTCTTTGTGTCAATAATAAACAGAGGAGACATTTTCACGAGGACAGGCTGTAAATCTATAATGAAACATATTGAGAGTTTGGAGTTCAATCCAGCCACCTCACCAAGTATCACAACTCTAGTAAAACTTTTGATTTAATGACTGAATTGTATTCCAGTCACTTAGCTGGCAAAAGCCTTGTTTCTCACAATGTGGATCGCTGAAACATACTGGGATGACTGAAGGTGCACACCGAAATGCTGGTGAGAACAGCAAACAGTCGGCTGGTCAACGGGATTACCGCTGGTTTCCCAAAACTTTGTCTGGAGATTTTTTCTTTTTTTTTAAACTGCAGTTAAAAGGTGTGATTCAGGCCACATTTCAGCAAGTCGATGAAGTTACACTTAATTTGAATTCAGAACAGATAAATCAAGTTGCTGCTTGGAGTGAGCTGCCTGTCTGGTGTCACACTCTCACACAAAAAGCAAAACTAATGAAAGCACTAAATCAAGAAATGAACTCACTTTTTCACCACCTTTGAGAACAGAAACGAGGACCGACACACACACAGACACACGGAAAAACGCGCAAAGATGCACTCTCATGAACAGTAAATGTACTTACTGAGTGTCGACTGTATGGAGACTCTGTATAATGTGGCGTGTAGAAGAGGCTGCCACTGGACACACATGCTGTTGGGACGAACCTGGTAGGTTGACAAACCAGAGACGCCGAGGAACACTGGAGATCAAGAGACAGACAGACAGAAAAATGACAGAACGATCAATTTAGCATCTATTTTTTAAATTCTGTTTTCATGTAAGACTCACTGATGTTCAATACGCAATCACACACACGCACAAAAACATTGTCTGTTCATTACAGACATCTCTCAGGGAATTACATATAATTGCTAAATCTATCAAATGACACATGAACATTGTGCAACAATCAGTAGCACTACAAACAATAGTCACGTGTTTTATTTGAGTATATTTCACAGTAGTCCAAACCAAATAAAAACATGAAGCAGAACATCGAAGCTAAAGTCTGTAACACTGGTAACTTTTATTTATTATCCTTTTGAATGGCGTGCAGTAGTTTTACATTGTAATGTAAGTTCTAATAAAAAATTGGTTTCTGACAAACTGTTGCACCTTTTCACATGTTGTAACCATAATATATGTATATATAAATATAAAAAAATATATGTATGTATAAATATGTCCTTTTTCTTTATTGTCACTTGTCTGGTAAGAATCCTCCACCACCAAGCTCCTCCACCCACTGGGAGAGACTCAGACACCCACCCACATACAGTAGCGCTCTGGCTGGATTTGCTCCAGTCATGGATCACTTGGGCTCCTAAGTCTGCACCAAACTACAGCACATTCATTAAGGATTCTTTGCATGTTATTCATGGCGCTGCCAAGTCTCTCTTTGTTGAAGGGGGACTAATTTTGCAGCAATACCTCATTAAGTTAACTACTTTGACAGAAATGTGGTCAGTTTGGTTGTTCAGGGAGTAAAATGGATATTTGCAACGTCACATCATGTACATTCTGTACAGTATAATGTGTCAGTAAAACGTTGACTGACTCACAACAGTGTGAAAAGTAGTGTAGAAATCACTCTGAACTTTAACAGGTTTTAAGTTCAGAGTCAGCATTAAGTTGGAATTTAGGCTAAAGTTAGAGTTAGATCTACATTGTCTGTATTATGCGTCGAGTGGCACTTGAACATCTATTTTTTGGTCTTCTGAAACTGTAGCTATAAAAGCAACATTGTACCATTAATGTAAAGTGTAAATGGTGGAAATGTATCTAAACTGACAGTTCCAGTTACAACATTCAGTTTGAGATGTTAGAACAAATCACAAAGCAACAAAATTAGTCAGGCGTGCTGTTTAACGGTCTTGTAGAGGAACAATGAGGCATGATGCAGCAAAATGCAAAACACCAAGAGCAATTTAAATATCTGAAGCTTGTTTGGTAGCGAGATTTCAGCGTACCATAGACAAGCAAACTTCCCAGGAGCCTCTCTCTCTTCGTTTTGTCCTCTCTCTTTCTCTCTCTCCCTCTCTCTCTCCCTCTCTCTCTCCCTTTCTCTCTCTCTCTCGTTCTTTCCCCCTTGTTAACAGAATTTGCTGATGGTATAAAATAAACTTGGCTCTTGCGCCAATAAATGGATATTTTATGCTGGGACCATATGGCAGGTGCCTTGTTTTAAATACTAGTGAATAATGCATATGACAACCCATGATCCCATTCAATAATATGCAAAGACACACACAAACTCACTCTCATACACACAGACATGCAAAATGCACACGAGCATGCACAGACGTACACGTCAACACACGAATATGGACATATGTAATCATGTTTAGATGCACATGTGGGTGTACATACAATAAGAAACTGTGTTGGACCGCCAGTTTACCCAAACAAAAATTATTTGGCATGTTTGCACAAGAAAATGAGAGATTTATGGTTAAACATGAAGCTCATTTACTGACCCCAAATACACTGTTGACTACAGCGGGTCAACAATGTTGGCTTTAGTCCACAGTTTTGTTTTAGGATAATTTTTATCAACTTCATTTCCTGTTTTGAGGGACATCTGAGACACTCTGCTCCCAATTTTGTCTGTAGCAATAAGTCTAAGAAGACACTTCTACTATACTATACTACCATGTAGGCTGAAATGGAAGTATGCAAAGTCAGGTTTAAACATAGTAGAAAAACTTGAAACCTAGGACAAATAAAAATAAAACAATAATAGAAAGGGAAAGTAAAAGATAAAAAGTGCAGAAAGTAGAGGGAACTGAGGATGTGGTGGCCATTTTAATCATCCAAAGGTCAAAATAAAATGAGTACTACAGATATTAAACATGGTGGACCATATGGAGATATTGCAATCAGTCAGAAATATGTGAGGGAGAGTGTGTGTGAGAGCAGAGGTTGCCAGACTTGAAGCCAAATATTTGCACCCATCTGCCTTCCCAAACTCCACACCCTCACTTAGTTTCCACTCTACTATTTCTTCTTTCTACTTCTGCCTGTTTCTCATCGTGTAATCCTTTCACAGTCAGACTTGTCTCACTTTCTTTGAAAAAAAAAAAATATATATTTCCATTTTACGACATTGTGCTAATTCTACAAACTTTCTTGAAACCAGACTGACTGAGCACCCTTCAGCGGTCCCGAGGAAAACAAATTTTCACTGTACAGCTGAAGTGTCAGCACCTCAATACAAACTACATAAAACTTCATTTGGGGGAAACAGTTTCATTTCATTCAATGGTCCTCAAGGTAGCAATAATTACTTTTTTATGCTACATGCTAGTATGTGTAATTTATTGGTGCAAACATGCCAGTTGGCTCCCATGGTGAGGCTGCAATGAATGCAGTGTACCCTGGGAAATATGTTACTATATCTCCCTTGTTAGAATGACAAATGACTGAACGCATCCCCATTAATATATCAGAGTTCCTCCCCTGTAGAGTACAAATATGGACAATAAATTTAACTGTGTAATATGGGAAAATCTGATACATCTGAAAATGTATCAGTACGAAGTGCTTGCATCTGATAGAGACTATGTGTTCTGCTGAATATTTAGTGATGAGTCCCAGCGCCAATATACATACATAAAATGTGACATATAATATGCACAAATAGGACTAGAAAATGTGGGAGGGAAATATCTAAAAATCCCAAAAATAAAGTTATTATATACACAGATGTATAGAAATGGGGCTTATGAAGAGCAAAGAAAGTTGTTAAATCTGGTGATGTGGATGGTAGAGGTACTCTCATCAAGTGCCTCACCAGGGACAGAGCGTAAGTTAAAATATGGAGGGCTGATAAATCTACATGTCAGTGCCTCATATTTCATCTTTCTCTTCTTGTGAAAGCATCTTTCATTATAAGAGCTTTGTGGAGACAGGAAGACGTGAGGGAGTTGTCATTCATCCAACAGGGGGATGATTAAAGAACAGATGAAGGATGGCACATTACTGCAGCACAAATTGATAAATAATCTGTGTATCAAAAGCAATCCCCTTTAATTGTTGATTATGTATAAATCCATTAATCACTCCACATTTAGTCTTTACATTTTGTTTCTCAACATTTTCCTCTAAAGTTAAGGCATATAGCTTTTCAGACAAAAAAAGTGAAAATCTCTTTTGCTGTGTGCTATGAGAAATTCATGAGCTATTAAAATGAGAGTATGTTTGTTTTCCTCCCATTCGATGCTCTACCATTTGGTGAGTCCCTTCTGGCCAATCAAACAGTAAGCCCAAAAGACAACAGTAGATTTTAAAGTAAGGGATGATACAGCAGTTTTCTGAAAACCACACACACACAGAAAGAAAGGAAATAAGCCAAAAAGACAACATAAATGTTTGGTGATAGATACTGACACAGCACTATTCTAAGAGGGGATTCAAAGAAAGAATTTGTAAACAGATGCATATGCAGAACATGCACGCTCACATTTATATCTTCATTACATACACTTTTCTCTCTCTCTCTATCACCAGTTAATCTCTCCCTCACTTCCTCCCTCTCTGACAGTCTATTTGTTTTAGATGAAAGAGATGTTAAAGCCTGTATTACTGCACCTACTGAATCCAAATCTATATGCAAAAAAAAGGATTGTTCTCACGGGGAGACTGGGAAATATTAATATCCTTCTGTTTATCTGTCTGTTTGCTAAAGTCTCAATTGAAATTAGAGCGTATGGTATGAGCAGGCAGTTAACATGCATGTTGCACCTTTCCCACTTTCCTCAAACTAGTTTTCTTTCTGCTACTGCAGCCTCTGTCTCCTCCTTCTAATAGTCACACTGTCCTTTGTGACAAATCTAGACTGAAAACTTTGTGACGTCCGCATTAGAGATAATTTTGGAATGACTCAATTTGAAATTTGGTATGACTTTCCAAAAGTAAATCAGGTTATCATCAGAGAAAACTCAATTTAAAATTACATTTGGGATCCCACTTTCATAAACCCTCTTTTATTATTAATCTCAGCAAACTAACAGTGAGACAGCCTCTTCTGTTTACAATTATGCCAATAAAAATCAGATATCATATCCACCGTTTAATACCGACTTTTACAACGAAGGGTGAGGTGGCGTTTGCACTTGTATGATGAGGATGCTTACATGTCTTGGCATTCACTAGCAGTGGTTCACTTTGTCCTGAAGGGTAGGAAGCCGTCACTTGAACACTGTACTCCGTCCCGCTTAGCAGATTCAGAAGGGGCATGGAGTTCACATCTTCGCCCACTGTGGTCTCCAAAACTGGTCCTGGAACTGAGAAAAACACACACATGTAGAAAATGAGCACACACAGAGGAAGACAGAGAATGAGAAGGGTTACTGTATTTAAGAAAACACGCTATAAAGCAAATCCAGTTTACTGTAAGTTTTATGAAAACTAGATTTGAAACTTTGCAAAAACCTTCTAATCCTATTTAGAATTTAAGCTTGGTGGGTAGGGTCCTGCACATCATGCCAACGTTACACAAGATAGCATTACATTTTCCAAACACATCGGGCCTAAAAGCTTTTTTCTCATGTAGCTTAAAGGCATAACAAGTAGTGTTTTAAAAAAACTATGTATGGACTTGTACAAAAATAATCCCACTCAATCATCACTTATGACCCACTAGAAGTGTGTGGCGGTGTCTGTATCTGCAGAGACCCTGCCCTCTGCCTGTATTTTCTTATTTTGCTGTGCTCGGGACGTTTCTGGGTGTCAACTTTTGGGCAGTGGTGTGTAGCCCCCAGCAAATAACAGCGCGCAGGGTGTGAGGTGTGGGATCGTAAGCACGTGGGACCGTCAGAAGCGTGTGCGCTTTAAGCTGGGGAGGAGGGGCCAACTTTGAACGTTGCGTTTACAAACAGCAACCGACAAATCCTACTCATTATACCTTTAAGTTTGAAAATAGTATGGAAGCTAAGCAGCCAATCCTTCCTCATCATACTGGGACTAACTAGCGCTACACTGCAATACAAGAACAATATTCGTTCTTTATTTTCATGTTTTCTACATGGATCATCAACTGGTGACGAGTTCTTTAGTCTATATAAAGCCATATAGGGCATATTTAAGACATTTAAGATATTTAAGATGATTCTTGTTTTAAAACAAGCTGCAAACATTAAAAAGTCAGACACAGACAATGTTTTCAGCCAACTCATGGAGCTAANNACTAACGCTGGCTTAATTAGACAGTCATTTCAGCTGTCATGCTAGACATGTGAAGCTGCTTTTGTCTGCCTTTGTCTGAAATCAAGGATCCATTGTTTCAAAAATCACTAAGAACATCGACTGGTAAATCTGTCACCATTATGACTGTAAACTGCATTACAATCCTCTCATACATATACACAGACCTGCACAAATATACATGCATGCACACACTCATACACAGAGCCTTACTGAACTATGGCAGTGTTTCCATCCCTGCTGTAAACAGGAGCTGGCTGTACTAAAGACATCCAGGAGTACATACTGTACACACTCAAACAGACAGACAGACAGACAGACACACACACACACACACACACACACACACACACATATACACCTCTAGGCCACTAAAATAAAACAAAGATATAATAATAAAAAAAACTTTTTAATGCAGCAACCACTTCAATGTGCTTTACAAAATAATAACAATCCTGCATACGTATAATAAAGGGCTGAATTTAAAAAAAAAAGAAGAAAGAAAGCCAGTACAAGAGGAAAAATTAAAAACAGATAAATAAAGGAGGAGCAGCAATTATCTTTACAACACGCCACCCTCTGGAACACAGTTTAATAGGAAACAGACTGTGTGTATATGTGCGTGTGTATCTGTATGTGAGTGTCTGTGTGGAGGTATGTGGGCATTTTTTTGTATTTGCTACATTAAGTGGGTTTACATTAAGTATATTGTAGCTGTATATCTCTGTGTGTGCGTGTGAAAGCATTTGCACACACAGGCACTTTTCTTCCATCCACGTACGGAGATTCTCACAGTGAAAAAGCAGCCTGATGAAATTTATTTCCCTTCAACTTAATTCCTAAAATCAGATTAATGCGCCCTGTCTGCTTGAAGCTGTATCCTCAGAGACACAGTAATTGTGTTTAGATGACTAAAAACAGACATGGAAACTATAAAGGCTGGAGCCTTGTCTTGGAAGGATGAAACAATTAGCACTAGAGAAGCAGCAGAACAGTGAAAATGGGCTTTTGATGATGCTTCAAGACAATAAATAAATGAGGAAGGGTAATGTCTTATTTCAGCTCTGGATCGCTGATGTTTTCCTTAAAGCCTCAAGCTTCTTGTTAAAAAGAAAAACTAAGAAGTCACTCTCAGGAAAGCCAAAACACCCTGAGAGCAGTTTGTTTTTCAGCTGCTATGTGCCTGTCGCAGGTTTGTTGCTGGTGGCTCCACCCATAACAAGCTGATTAGTATGTTTGGATGAGCCTGTGTCCAAGGGCGAAGCACACACTAAATAAAAAAAATACTCTTGTACTTGATAACTAACAGTTGTCTAACAGTGCCCCAATGTGTGTTTAGTGTACATGAAAGTGTACTTGTGTGAGATGGAAACACAGACTATAATAAATGTGCTTCTGTGTATCAAAAGCAATCCCCTTTAATTGTTGATTATGTATAAATCCATTAATCACTCCACGTTTAGTCTTTACATTTTGTTTCTCAACATTTTCCTCTAAAGTTAAGGCATATAGCTTTTCAGACAAAAAAAGTGAAAATCTCTTTTGCTGTGTGCATTAACGTGCATGAGAAATTCATGAGCTATTAAAATGAGAGTATGTTTGTTTTCCTCCCATTCGATGCTTCAGTGTTTCTACACTTACAAAAACCAGAAAGACAGACTGAGGAAAATCTCTACATCTTATACGGCCTATTTTGAGATCTCTGTTTGGTTATACAAATAAAGTTAGGATTAGCATTAGTGTCTGCCTCTGTGTGTGTGTATGTGTGTGTATGTGAGTGTGTGTGTGTGTGTGTGTGTGTGTGTGTATGTACCATAGATGGGCTGGTAGATGATCCTGTAACCCCCTGTAGGAGACTGAGGTGGATCCCAGGTGACCCTGAAGCGGTTGTACCACTCCTCTGACACACGTAGGTTTCCAGGAGACAAAAGGGGCACTGCCAAAACACAGACAAAAATCAGAACATAAAAGTGCTTCTCAGAACTCGACTTAAGCTCGTGTGGATAACAAACAAAAGTTACTTTTGCATTCAATGTTACATGCCAGAACACACTGTGTGTATCCTTGAGGTCTAACAAATGTGTCGGGTGCATTTTCTACCTCAACATTTCCAAATTTGAGTATTTTCAATCATTGTTTACAGCCGTCTTCTTTCTTTTCTTCTTCCCTGCCTTTGTTGGTGCATTGCAGCATATTTTGGCATCTTACCATCACTTGTTGATCATTGGAATAGTGTGAAACCATTGGTAGGACTGTGTATTGTCAACCACGTGTGCGTATATGCTTATGCATCCTTGTGTGCGTGCACGACATCAACAAAACGGGAACCCGCCCATGCATGGCTAAACATTGAAGTGACAGATTGCTTCCTCGCTTTTTAAGAATAAAAGTGTTTTTCAGCAAAACCTTTTTTTTTCATCCAACAAAAGAAGCCAAACTCTGCAAATGTTAAATGTGTCTAAATACAAGCAGCCACAAAAGAAATTTGCCTCAATAAAATACAGTCTAAAATTGGCCAAAGTAGGTTTTATATCAAACTTCAAAAAGAAGAGTAGGGCTGAAACTATTTAGCATCTTAATTATTGAATTATCTGCCAATTTCTTTCTTGATTAAACAATTAATAGTTTGGTCTGTAAAATGTCAGAAAATAGTGAAAAACAGCAATCACAGTTTCCCCAGAGTCCAAAGTGACATTTTCAAATTCCTAATTGCAGCTCTAAAGAAAGGTTATCAATCTCAGCAGGCACCTGACGGCAGATTTTCCAGCTTTTGGTACTTTACAGTCTTCAATTCGGGAAAAAGTTCGATTAAAGTTCGATTAAGGTTCGATACCTGGCCTTAATATGACTTTTGTTCCTTGTTGTTTTTCACATTTTTTAAAAAACTAGGCACGACACTCTATATATAGTTTGTTGATATATGGTTCAGTTATATCCTTCTCGATAAACAGTGAAATATAAATTATGGTAACATTGTAAAAGTTTTTCTTGTACACAGTGCCAGGATTGGTTGAATTTGAGTTATCACGAGGTTGTAAATCCTTACAGATCCTGATATAGGAGAGAAGACAGTTTTCCTCCATCAGAAAATAGAAAATCTCTACAGTCTTACTGTACATCAAGTATGCCTGATTTATCACTATGCTGCTTTCCAAGCTGAGAAGAGGTTTTTATTTGCAATATGGCGAGCTATAGTACCCTCATCTAAAAAGATGACATATTTCGTCTGACATTTCAATTCTCTGTACAACGAGGAAACAATCACTACGGCTCATAAGAGGTAATCAAGAGAATGGTTGAGAAAATCAATTAGAGCTGAGCAAAATAATTTAATCGCCTCATTAATGAAAGGAGCTGCTGTAATTATGAACGGCCTTCATTAAGACAATTAAGAACGCATCAGTATTTGTCATCGCTTTAATTTACATTCTCCTTCAGGAACGTAAATGAACAAGAAATTAATGCGATGCAAATGAACGTTCTGCTCGCTACAATAAAATTCATTTTCATTAGCTTTCAGTTTTGTCAGATGTGTTCCCCTAAACTGCGAGCGGCATCTTTGTATAATGAAAATTGAAAAACCGACAGTTGACCCTGGTGGTTGATAATTCAGAAGGTGTGTGTGTGTGGATGTTTGTGTGTGTGTGTTGGGAGTTTGTAAGGCTTACATGTGGCACCCAGGGCTGAGACACTGACGCCATCTTGTCCGTCAGTGTACACCGGTGTGACTGTCACTTTGTACTGGGTGTCTGATAGTAAAGGCTGAAGCACTGCTCTCCTCTGACCACCAGGAACTAACACCTACACACACACACACACACACACACACACACATTCAGGACACATTCGAAGGAGTAAGAGAGTTCAGGGAGTTTTAAAGCAAAGTTCTGTTCACTACAAATCAGACCCCCCCCACACACACACACACACCAGGATACATGCACCACATAGCATAGACTACATACAGAATCTGTTGCTCTTCTCTGCTAGCTTATAGTGACATTTGGAGGCAAAGATTAAGGCCTGGCTTAATTTGGTGAAACAGAATGTGCTTGCAAAAAGCTGCGTATACCTTCAGGGATTTGAACAACAACTGTTCAAGGATTCTGCTCACTTCAGTTTAGTCAATAAAGTCAGTTGAGGCCAACGGAGAGGCAGAAAAGAGCTGGGAAAAACCCATTACTGCTTTGTTTTCATTTATCAGTGTTGAAGTTTGTTCTTTCTCTGCATTTTTGTTTACGTTCTAAAAGTATTCCTTCGTATAAATATGATACCATTTTATCAAAAAAAAGTCAAACAAACTGCCATACAGAAATAATATTTGGTGCACTAACACTAACAAAAAGAACGCTGATAAACCTGATGAATGCATTTTATAAAATGAATAAATCCAGGTGAGCTTTACAATATATTCTGACCTTGAGAAACACCAGTTGACAAAACAGTCTCCACTCAAGCTTCACACTAAGCTTCAAGCTTAGTTTGTTCAGCTGCGACCGCCTCTTAGCTTGTTTAGTTGTCATGCAACTGTAGAATCCTAAATGTACATTATTCTGAGCACTTTTAGGCATTATATTCCATGTTGGCTTAAAAGTTGAGCTCATTTTTCTAAAAGTGCTAAGAATAATCGAACAGTACAGTTCTATGACAACTGAGAAAAGTGTGATGAAGACCGTGTGATATGGCTGAAAGCTCCAGAACAAGCAAGTAAGTTGACCTTCATTGTTTTTTCAATTAAATAAAGATATTTCTGATTGAATTATTACTTTAAATTGTTAACAAAACTCGTCCAAAATAAAAGTAAACTTTCTCTTGCTGCTTATTTAATGAAATTTTTCATTTGCAAACCAAAACATTATTTGATATGCACACCAGAAAGGCTCCTAATGTTCATCTGTCTGTACTTAACGAAAGTGTCAGCTTTCCAAAACAAGATTTTAACATAAACAACAGCAGAGAGATTAACTTTTCTTTATTGCCAACGGCACTGATCCACAGCCAAATGTGAGCCTTCATGTGCATGTCAGAGAGACAGAGAGAGGCAGAGAGATAGAGAAAGGTGTGGTAAGGGAAGGCAGGTAAATCTGTCACAGCCAATGAGATGGGAGGAGCTGTCCACTCTGACTGCGGTGCTGAAACACACACACACACGCTCAAACTTAAATACACAACCACCTTATGAAACGCACAGATGTGTCCACGCTGTCTCGTTTGCCCTCTATCTGTCCCTCACACACATCCACATCAAAATGCATTCAAACTTTCAGAAAGAGGCACGACCTGAAACAACCCTTATCTATCAGCCGGCAGACAGGTTTAAGCCTTTCTCCCATTCTGTTTAGCTATTGTTTCTTTTTCCACCTCTCTTTGTTTCTTTTGCTCTTTTCTCTGCTGCCCTCCATCTCTGCTCCCAGTGAGGTAAATGGCTGCTGAAAAGATAATGGAATGTCTTCTGGCCTGGCCTGGCCTCTCCATCTTCTACCGCTCTGACACCACAGTGGGAAATTAAAACAGGAGGGAGGGAGAGAGAGGGGAGGAAAGTAAGGGGAGAGAGAAGACAAGAGAGAGGGGAAACAGAGAAAAACAGAGAAATAGAGGGGCACGTGGAGAGGAAGGGAGAGGCAGAGTATGTGTGTTTGTGTGCGTGCGTGTGTGTGCACGTCAGTGATCAGGGTCAGCACATGGCAATGAGCTCAAGGGCTCTTACCACAGATAGAGGAATCAGGAAGGAGAGGCCGAGTAGACCGGGACTAAAAGTGTAATCAGTTTTTTGATTGGACCAGATGACCCGACACTGACCACTGCAGTGCCATCCAGTTGGCTGGAGGTGTGGAATAACAAGGATCATCCTCCGAACACAACTCCAGATTTGTCTATTCCATATAATCACAATTTACCAGGGGAGACGCTTGCGTGTGTTTACATGTATGTGTCTATTACAGCAACAGCTCAAAACTTGATCAACTCACAGACTCCTCTTTGTGGTCGCCCCTGAGGCCAGCGTAGGTGACCCTGTAGCTCTCCACGTGGGGGTCTTCCAGCTCCCATGAGGCCTCTAAGCTCTGGGTGGTCTCGTCACTCAGCTGAAGGTTTCTCACAGCCTGACGTGCCACTGTCACACCACATCACAGACAACAGTTACTGTACTGTAGGATTTATGTATCCCAAATTGACACAAAATCTTGGCTTAAGATGCAATTTCTTCACACTTTTTTAAACTGCGGATTAGAAAAATGTCAGTCAAAATGCCAACATGCTAAAAGAAAATCATAACAGCTGCTGTCAAAGTGCCAACATGCTCAGACAGCTGTGATGTGCTGGATAATAAAGTTGCAGTAAAATCTGGCCCAGATGGAGCCTTTTTTTTTCTCAGCAACACTGCTAGGACTTTGAAACAAAGTGTTTGTTTTTTGTTTCATCAGTCTTGATAATGGCTTTAAACCAAGTAGACATGTTTTCAAGTCTATGCAGTCCTGAGTGGATGAAAATCAGTGTGAGGGCTCCATACATAATGCAGCAAACTACAAGACTTGATTCTTAAAAGCAGAGGCAACTCGCTGTCTTTTAGTCGCCCACTTTGGAGTTTTAAACAAAGCAGATGTGCTGTTTTAAAGCTTCTAGGATAGTGAGCAGGGACTTAAATAAAGGAGACATGCTGCTTTTTTAAAGTTTTTAAAACCATGAGTGGAGAAACTGCTCTGACTCGATTAGCTGTAGCCTCCTCCTCATACAAAACACAATCCAGACGGCCTCCGGGTCGCTTCTGACATGATGAAGTTTGAACTACAGTCTCTGGGTGAAGCCAACTTGGTAAACACATTCATAAAAACACAAAAGATCTTCCAAACATGTTGTTCATAAGGTGCATGCTACTCGAGAGCGGTATCAGCGTTACAGTTTTGCATTCATCAAGCTTGAATCAACCAGAACAGGCAGTGTGGAGCTTTTCTAAGCCCTCAGTAATTCTGGTTTTACTTCCTGAAACTAAACGAGCAACAAGGACCAAAACTCTTCTACTGGAACTTGCTAGAACTGTGGTTGCACTCTGGCAACATCAGCATGCACTGGCAACTAGTAGAGCTTTTCACATTTCAGTGGCAGTCGATTTTCTAGACAGATGCGTTGGCTTGGATCATGATTTAAGTTTGGCCAGTCTCTCTGCTAGGATAGTTGGGGTTTTTTTAAAGCAAGTACTGCTTGAACTTAGCCTGCTGCCCACTGGACACATGCAAGCAGAACAACACTCTACTATCATTATGAAAAAATGCATGCTTTATCATACAATGACAACACTTCTTACCTGTGGTGGTGGCAGCAGTTGTTGTCGTCTTGGCCACTGGGGAAACACAGCCAGCATAAATCACATAATTGGATAGAAACTTTCATCAACAACTCTCTGTATCAATAACTAAGGTAATTAGACAGAAATACATAACAAATCACTGACATTACACTCATCTCTTTCTCTGATCTCTGGAAACGTTTTTAGATTCTGAATTGTGTCAAGTTTTGTATGATTAGATAAAGCAAATGCCTAGCAAACTGCCTGCGTTAGTAGCACAACAGCCAATCAATCCGTATAATGTTGCTTACATGTGGTCTCTGCAACAGAGACGGTGTCACTCTCGGATTCATCTTTGAATACAGCCGTCAACATAACTTCGTACTCAGTAGACGGACTAAGACTGGTCAGGATGTATCTGTTATCACTTCCACTCAAGACCACCTACAGAAGAGAAACACACATACAAGTCTCATGTTACATTTGACTTCCAACAATATCTTCTTTCCAAACTTCTTTTCAACTTCTCAAGGATGTTGGCTGATAGTTTCAAAAATGTCAACAATGTAGAGGCAGGGGAAAAGTATAAAAACAAGCAAAGCTTAATAAGTGCTTCCCATTTTTAATTCCATTTTGTGATGAGTGTGCTGTTAACATTTTAGGTCACCTCCTTCTATTTTGTACCTTTATTTGTTGTTACAATATTTGAAAGAAGAAAATAAATAGGGGGTTTCCTAAGTTTCCCTCAAGCTGTGATAAAAACTTTGGGCATTAACCAACAGTCTGACAAGATTATTTATACTCTAAGTGCAACACCAGACTTTCAAAACCAAGGTCATCACTGAGTTTTAGTAGACAGAGCTGCTAAAAACATAAAATAACAAATCGCCTCAGCGCTCGTAATTTCAGTCATGAAAACAGCAGGAAATGGTTGTGCATATTTTAAGAAGCTGGTGTCTATGAAAACAAACTGCATGCACAAACTGCAAAGTATTAGTTGTAATACTTTGTTAAATAAGTGATGAATTGTAGAAACTCATTTCATCATCACATACACAGCATTTACGTGTGCTTTGTCATGTTAAACAAAAATAACATTTGAATAAAGCCACAACATGCCCAACTCAGAAAAGTGTGGTTTCCCCTGAATACAACAGCGCAGCCAGTTGGATCAACTACTGCTGCAGGACTCCAAACGACCAGTATAATTTGTACAACGCAGAAACAAATCAGACCCCAAGGTAAATACAAAGAGGTCATCAAAAGTACAGCTTGCTTCCATGGAGAGCAACACTGAAATTGGAATTTACTGTAGATGACTCAATAACCATATTGTGTGCAAGAATTTGCTTCTTTACAGAGCCCTTTGAGGCACAGTTACATGCAAATTTCCCCAGTGGGGCCAGCCATTTGAGCTTTCCCTAGAGCAAGTGCATCTTTAGTGATCCACTCTCACTGTTTTCTTTTTACATTTCCTTGCATTTAGTGAGATACATTTCCATCTTTTATATCACTGCCTTGTGTGGTATTTGCCTGATTAAAGAGTGGCGTCAATCAGACATTTTAATGATTAACAAAGAGCACAAAAAGACCCAAAACCTGCTTTCAAACAAGGTATCAGTATGCCAGTAAAACAAATTAATCCAAACAAAACAGCATGACGCATGAAAAGGATCATCAATTATATAATCTACTCTTCTCATGGATCTCAAGTTTATCATTAAGTTTTAATCTGGCTAATCTTTCACTCTGTTTGTGTCTGTGTGGCTGCTCGATTGTATTATGTTTAATCTCCTCGCAGATACAACAATACAGAGCAGTCGGTGGAGGATGTAAATGTGTGTTTATGTGTGTGTGTGTGTGTGTGTGTGCACACATGTATAGAGTATGTGGGTGAGAGACGGAGAAAAGCTGCATGTATCCCTTTCTCTATGGTGGTGGAATTACCAGCCCACCTCTCCAATTCCCCAGAGTGTTATTTTCAGCTCTGATGACTCTCAGCAACACACACAAACACACACACGCTCACACAACATGCACACACACACACACACTCTTATACTGTAGACCTAAGGGCTCTATCGCTGCCGCCCAGCTGTCTCTAAAGCCCAGATCATGGTAATAAAACACCCAAGCCATTAAGTTCTAGATTTATTCAGCTTTTATTTATACTCAGCCATACCAGGGGGTTTACCAGTGACCAGTAGCATAGTTAAGCTTACACACAAGTCTATAGAGTACATTCTCCCCTTTATCTGGGCACATGGAGTGCAGCCACTTCTTCCTCTGGGAATAGAGATAATAAGTGGACCCCTGACTAAATGAAAAAATCTGAATCCATGCAGGTTATTTATCTTTTAATGCTGAATTATAAATTGGTGTATTATTCATCATGTTTCATGCCTATAGTGTTGTCAGCATGATCAATGAGGATAATCTTCACTGTCACATTTCACTGTGAAAACTGTCTCTAAAACAAACACCTTTACATACAGTATTTTATTGGTACTGACCTCCTTTGTGTCGCCACCTGTGGACGGTGCCCAGGAGAGTCTGTAGAGGACGATGTCATTGGCTGAGTGATCCCAGCTGACCTGAAAGCTGTCTGTGCCGACATCATTGGAGCGCAGATTCAAAGGACCAGGAATTGGAGCTGAGAGGTAGAGAGAGAGTTTGCTTTTTTGCATTTTATTCTTTCTTCTTTTTTTGTTTCACCTTAATTGTCATTTGCATACTGCATTTTTAATAATGTTCTGATTTTCCCCATACGTTTGTGTGATATTTACACAGTGTTCTGCACTGGTTTTTCCTCCCGATGCCTCCCACTAAGCAGGCTTGCTGGCAGTGCAACTGCACTGCAACTTTCATGGAAATGTTGCATGAAACATTTACTGTTGCAGTCTAACAACACTTATTCTGATTGTTTTAAATGTTAGTACAAACATTAGTTTTCATTTTCAATGAATATTTGTTTCCACAAATACCTGCATCAAGCCAGAGAAAGAATCAAACTGTGTGTCGTTGGTGCACTACTATGCAACAAGTATTAAGCCATATAACCATGAGCCAGCTCCAGTTAGGAACATGGTACAATCGCTGACCTGGCATTACAGTAAACTGCTGCTTTCCTGACTGTAAGGGCTTATTTATTGCACAAATTTTGCACAACTGTTTGTTAGGCAATTACCTTAACTTACAAAAACACTCATGCAGATTCCCACCATTTCCCACTTATCCACTCAAACATCTTAAAAGTGCTAACACACATTTGTGTTAGTTCATGAAGCTCCCTTTCTTAAACCTGCTCCACTGAACAAAGTTTGCCAGGAGATAAATAAAAATCAACATGGTCCTTTAGAGTGAGTAGTTTAATAGTTGCTTGCCAGAAATACATTTCTTCCAGCTGACTCAGCACTGGAGCCCAACTGCTTGTTGCTTAAAGGGATATTCCTACAAATCAATATCTGTTAGCGTGACAGAATAGTAAGGGACAGCGAAATGACCTTTTAATGTGACTGGGCTATTATGCCGAGGTGTAAATGAGATGGGCAAAATGCCAGAATAGCAGGAGGACCAGTAAGGGTAATAAAATTCAACACTGTTAGGCACTAAGAGAGAAATGGTGTGCCTTCTAATGATATTGATACAACTATTTTCAAGAAATTGAGACAAAATTGTCCTCAGCAGAGATGGAAATGGAATAACACCAACATGGAAGACAAATTGGACTACAATAAAAACAAATGACCATAATTACCACTGGTGGCAACATTTGTCATCTACATCTGCTCGTATTTGAATTCAGGGTTTGCAATGAGCCCTAACTAACTTAATAAGTATCGTCCAAAGTATCTTTACAGTCAAAAAGCGACAGTTTCTTACTTGTAGTGAATCCATCTGTGAGCGGCTCTGACTGGCCCTCGTCATACATGGCAAAGATGGCCACTGAGTACTCCACCAGAGACGTCAAATCATAGAGGTCATAAGAGTTCCCAACTCCCAACTCCACCTACACAACAAACACAGACACATACGATGACATATCCACACAAAAACCCACACTTATGCCTGTACAAAAATGGAATAGTTCAATCACTCAGCTAAAAAGGTCACAAATCCACTAAAACGTCCCCTAAGAAGATTTCTTCTAGTTCTTACTGTTTACTATAGTGCCGAGGACATTGGAAGTTGACCAGCCTTTCCAAAAAGAACAAATTCCAGCAGTAACATGTGCTGATGTGCAAGCTTATACAACCTGGAGTTTATCCAACTTGTGCTTATGCACATGCACACTCACAAACACACACATCACTCCTGTGTAATTGCAATATCTGTTTATTTTCCACGACGACTTATATCAGTATTCAATACTCATTCTAGTCTGACCTTTTCATACTAAGAAGAACAATCTCTACAATTAATCTCCTCATTAATTTCTTCCATCCTCTTTTTTTTAACTTTTTCTCATCTCTTCTCATACAGACAAAGATGCTCGCAGATACAAATGCTGTCAAATATAATTATATTTAAAAATTATGTCTTAAATACATAAAATCATGGAGTCACGCGTATCACACACACACCTCCTGCGAGACTTGTTCGCCTGTCTTGACCCACACGATGCGGTAACTTTTAACTCCTCCGGGCACGGGGTCCCAGCTGATGTGGGCGGAGTTGTGAGTGATGTCAGAGAACTGGAGGTTGCTGGGAGGACTCAGTGGTACTGAGGGGAGAAAGAGAATAAGTGTTTGATGTGAACAAGTTTGAGTTTTAGACATTGAGGTATAATGGAAAGAGAGGACGTTTTGTCTGACTCGCACCTCTCCAGCGTGCTGTTTAAGGGTTAAGATTTGTTTTCACTGTTAAAATTAGAATTAAATTTTTTAGGTTAATGTTAGGATAAAGGTTCAGAATGAGGGCCCTCATAAGGACAGAAGTTGTATGTGTGTGCATGTGCATTACTCACATGTGATTTCCTGGCTTGTAATAGGGTCACCGGCTTCCTCTCCATACATGGCATAAACAGTGACGGTGTATTCAGTGTGAGGGATCAACCCAACCAGCTCCAGCTCTGTCACGGCATCTGATACCTTGACCTGTGGACAAAGACGCACAAATGCACACATTACAGCATTTACAATAAAAATGTGGACTCTCAGCTGCCAAGTTGCTGTTTAAAACTATAAATCGAATGAGCATTTATCTATTCAATATATCTTTTTTCTCTTTTCTGTCTTTTTCTTTCTTTCACTACCTCCTTCTCGTCCAAGTCTCCACCATCTGTAAGTGGTGCGTACAGCAGCATGTAGCCAGAGACTCCATCCACACTGTCCCATCTTGCTTTCATGGTGCTGCGGGTCACATCAAACAGCTGGAGGCCCGTCACTATGGGAAGGGCCACTACATACACACACGACCACACACAGACAAGGAGGAATCATACTAATAAACCAAGTCTTTTAGGTTGGTCTTGAGTTTTATAAGTTGTTATATCACAACACACAGTTTTGCCAGGATTTTTACTGTAGTGGGAGTGTAAAAAACATTGTCTTGTCTTCCTGGATGCTTTCATCTTCCTGTATTATGGGTGCATCACTTTCAATATGTCTTGCTTCCATGGCTGTCAAACTTTTAAGCCAGTGTTATTAACTTGTGATCTCAGATGTTGACTGAAGCATTGGTGTGAGGTTGTGTGAGTACATTTCTGCATGTGTGTTTGCGTGTAAGAATAAACTTACGGGTTGTTTCTGATCCTCTCAGAGCTTCACTTGCCTCGTTTGCGTACACAGCAAACACAGCCAGCTGGTACTCCGTCAGAGAGCTGAGATGCTGTAACACCACTGAAGTCTCACTACCGTCCACTACCACCTGGGGTGCAGGAGGGTGAGTGGGAGGGGGGCGGGGGGGGTTGTGAAATATGGATGGAAGGGACAGAAAAGAGAGATGGGGTGCGGAAATGGATAGGAGAGGAGGGAGGAAGGGGACAAAAAATGGCAGGGGAAATGGAAAGTGGGGCAATAAATGGGGAAGATGAAAATGACAAATGGAAGAGAGGAAGAGAGAGGAAGGCAGGGCAGGAAAGAGAGATTGAAAGAGAATGGTGTAGGAGGGGAAAAAACACAATCGATTTATTGAATGGGATAAAGCACCAAAGTCTAGAGCAAAATAATATTTTTTTTCATCCTGATCTGAATGGATGACAGTTGTGATACAGATTAGGTCCTGGCTGAGCCAGCTGGAAGGGTCTCTTCACATGCGGCTCCAGACCATCTGGTCCCTGTAAACCCAGCTAAGCAGAAGATTTAATGGTTTCTGTGGTCAAATGTTCTGGAAAAATCAAGCAGGTGCCTAGATCAGCCAGAGTATCATTTCTAGTGAGCCTTCATTACCTGCATGGGTGTTCAGGGGAGTTGTGAATGGAGGGATGAGAGCAAGAGGTTTGGAAGAATGATACTACCGGTGTCACAGGGAAAAACTGAGCTCAATCCATACACCTGCCCGAAGACCCCAGATACAGTAACTCCCATTGGTGTAGTAAATATGATGGAAAAACAGAGCGTACCTTGACCTAAACCCTCTGCATGCTCCTTCTAAATCTCTTGGCCTCAGTATTTTGTAGGTCTTGCTTGTGCTTCTACTCGTATGCATGTATAACTTTCAGATTTTTTGAGCTGTATGCTTTCACTGAGATGGATATTCTTAATTTTATACAGTGATACATTTGTTTCTAGTGGTTGTCTATTCTCTCAGCTTTTCCTAATGAAACTTAGTAAAAAACATTTTTTCAGTACAGTAAATGTAGTGGTGTTTTTAGCAAAAAACACAGAATATACCTCCTGTGGTTCTCCTCCCAGAGCAGGGTAATAGACCACTCGGTATTTCTCTACGTTTCCAGGGGCGTGGCTCCATGAAACCTGAAAGCTTCGGGCCGTCACTTCTGATGTCAGCAGGTCAAGTGGTGCCCCCGTATTCTCTGGTGTCTGTTCTGAAGAAATAAAAGCAGACGAAAAAGGGAGGGATAAGAGATTGCATCAGATTACAATAAATTACTCCTAGTTAGGGACTTTTAAGTAGAAAACCTCACATTTATTGAAGATCAGAGTAAAAGAGATAGTGTTGAAATATAATCAAAACATATTAGACTGGATTTATGGTGTCCCTTTAAAGACATCCTCTTTCCTGTTTTTCCATCCGGCATCTTCATATCCACAGAGGTGGAAACTTATTAGAGGAAAGACTGAGAAATAGGCACAGGATGACGAAAGAAGACAATGTGTCCTAAAATAATTACCATTTTACAGCAGGATATCATTTCTGTTTGGCTGCTACACTACACCGCCCACCCAATGGAGAAACTTTACATTAAATATGTCCATCTCTGGCTCTCTGGCTCTGGCTCAAGCTTTATCTAAATATACAGGGTTTGATTCACACCAAATTAAACCCACACTGTGACTATGGCGCTGTTCGACTTGTCATTTCAGTGTGACCTTTTTTATCATTGAGTCATTCACGGATACATTAGGGAGAGCCAAAGTAATTGCTAACATTGCTGACTTGACTACTTATAAAACTATACTTTGCCTTACTTTGGATAGCTGATATTGCAGTGTAGTTAGTGTAAATTACTACTCTAGTTTGCATGTAAGTGCATGAAAATGCTTATCTGAGATATTACGTATGCACGACTGCTGCACAGTCTCTCTTTCTCTGTCCCATTGTCTCCTTACTCTGCTTGATGTCCTTGTCTTGCTGCTCCACTTGCTCACACACTGTTTTGGTCAGCCCCTCCACTATGGAGCTCATGATGTTGAAGTCGGCCACATTGTAGACGTGAGTGTTGTGCGGCTCTGAGGCGATGGAGTGCAATTCATTCTCATCAGCGTTCTTCACACCTGGGGAGGTAAGGGTAAATTATATTATTGTTAGCATAACGTTTAGAGACAACACCGATATTAGAGGTGTGGCTGTCAGTATGGAGGAAGTTTAGTTCAAAGAAACATCACTGGGATAAAAAAGGATTAAAAAAAAAAAAACACTG
>NTHP01000077.1:77287-94856 GCA_003416845.1 Oplegnathus fasciatus | reverse complement strand
TTAACGCGGGATCATTTGTGGTTATTGTGAATATTCGCCTCTCGATCTGTCTCCGGTGAGTGGCAGTTTCATAATTGGTGTGTCAAAATCAATAAATATTCACTGTATCTAGCAAGTCACACATCAGCTGAATTAATCTGGCTCACTGCAGCGGTATGATCCCAAAATAAACAGATTTTGCTGTGATTTAATTGCAATAAACGGATCAAAAGGATGCCAAAATAACTACATCATGATGCCGACTTGTAAAAAGCCGGAATTCATGCTCTGTCAGGTCTGTCCGCAATAGGACAAGCAAACAACTTTTAAAATGCTTGTTTTCCGAATCGAGTTTGGATCGATCAGGGCTTGTTGCCTTGGCAATGTGTGTCCATGAATTTGGAGGGGGGTTTCTGAAGGAGCACTGAAGTGACGGGTGTATTTGTTTGGCTGTTGAGTTCAAATATCAACAAGCTTTCTCCAGGATTGCACGCTACACCTTTAAAGCTGCTTCTCTCAGTCGTCCATTGAAGCCTAGTTTGAGCAGCATTGCAAATCTTCCCATCGTGCACATCTCAAATACCACCTATCATTTACAAAACGTTGTACCACTAACATTAAAATAAATAACATTGGTTAGCTTAATCAAGTATGTCCCCTGCATTCTTAACTATATGAATAAGTTCCTACTAATTCTTAAAATGCACATTTCTCCATATATTCATACAGCATATGAATAAAGCAAAGTCATACCTACTTTGGCAATTAAGTTTAATATATTATTTGCAAGCCTAAAGTTTTTACTGACTAAGACATTAAGACAGTTCTTAATCTGATTTAGTAAATCACTACTTTGAAAATAGCTAGTAGTTAATAAGAATTTAAGAAGGACAGCACAAAAACTTAGTGAAGGATTTACAAACAGCTGGTGAAACCCAATCAGGATCTTGCTTTCACACTTTCTGGGGGTACAGACTACAAGCTAACATATCTATGTCAACGTTTTACATCATGTCCTGTAATTAATATATTTCACCCATCTGTAGAATCATCTGAATATAATTTGGTAATCAACTGACAATCTTTAAAGTGAAATTTCCTGTTTTGGAAAATTATCCACAATCACATCAGAATTACTTTCAGCAACCATGTCACAGAATATAGTTCAGGGACACAGAGAGATAGAAAATCAAAGCATCCTTCCAATATCTTACTACTGTAGTTGCTATTGAATTCCTCCTCCTGCTCTCTGTCTGACTGCCAGACAATTGCAGGCTTGTCAAAGTCCCTCTGCTCCTTCTGAGCCCCATCTGCCTTTCTTCGTCTTCTCCTCTTCTCTACCTCTATCCTCCCCCTTTTCTCTTCCCGTCTAACGCCTTTGCTGCAGGTCAAAGTGCAGTTACTGGGGAACAGTGGGGGAACTGTGTCTGTGTGCACACATGAGGGAGAAAAATGTGTGAAAGGGAGGAAGGGAAACAAGGGAGGCAGGGCAGGAAGAAAAACGGTGTGAAGGCAAAACGCTGTATTCGGGTTTGATGAAATACCGCAGATATATTGACAGATTCTGTGGTGCCAAGTCTTTCCTTTGTCCAAGTCTATGGTTACTCCTGTTCTTCTCTGCTTCTCTCCACCCCTCTATCTCACTCTGTCCATCTCTGTGGCTAGCTAATAAGAGACAGGCTTTCTTTGGCACCGAAATCTTTCTTAAACACTCCACCAACTAAAACAAACTGCCGTGGCAGAGCACAAGACATGTCAGTCTCTAGTTGACCAAATGTTTATGTGCGGATAGAAAAATTTGGAAAATCTTTTCAAGTGCTGACACATTCACAGTCCTTACTTTCTGAACAGGCCCTTTTAAATGGTAGAGTCGTCACAGTTAAGGCCAGATTTGATGCTAGGATTACAGGGACACCAAAGTTTTAACTCATTTTCACATTGTGTATTAGTCATGGGATGACATATCAGTACCTCAATAATTTACCAAATCTCTGTATCTATATTACATTTAACAACCTTTTTAGTTCCACCGTCTACTAGCAGTTTCTAACGTCATGGATGACAGAAATACTACGACTGCAGTAGAGCTTGGTGGGTTTCTTCTCTCCACTGCAGAGTGTATTACAGCTTAGCCTGCTATTGGAGCCAAAACCCACATTTCAGTCAACCAAAATGACTTTTTGGTATACATGAAAGGAACCGACTATTTAAGCTTTACTTGCCTACAATATCTGCGGTGGGTTTCACTTTCTACTAAACAAACTTGTTGCATTCAAACATTGTTCAAAAATCAAGCAAACTGAGCAAATGTTTCTTTGTCCAAAAGTTGTGTTGGTAAATGGCTTAAAAAAAGTATTAAAAAGGTATTATTTAATGTGGTTATGATAGCTAAATGTGGCTAGCATAGCTGTTAAGCATAACTAGTGGCAGTAGCACAGCGATTATGTTCATTATTTTGATGAAAACAATTATTTTGATGCAAAAATGCAGCCATTTTTCTGGTTAACCAGAAATATTTGGTTTTAATGCAGACATAAGAATTTTAGGATCAAAATAGACCGTTTTTTCACAGCAGACGTTTTACTTGTCATAGTACCAAAAGCACAGGTGTTATTAATAACATTAACGATGGCTCTGTTCTATTCAAGTGTCCCAGTAAGTCATGACAGTGAGCCAACATGTACAATATCAGGATCCTGAAACCAAAGCGGCTATTGCTCAAACATTTACGTCATCAAGCGGAATTTGCATATTTGTGTCTGTCTCTATATTCACTGATTTTGAACCATGAGGTTGGCTGAACTACATCTGAACCTTATTTGCATAGAAGAACATGATTAGAAAAGGCGCTGCCATCGCCGAATCTATTTACATGCAAGTACACAGTTGGACGAGCACCAACCATAATTGGCATGCGAGCATGTGATTAGACAGACCGTCCACCTGGTGTCCATGTGAGAGCGAGCGACCACGTTTTACAACTCAGCCCACAGTGCAGTCTGCAGTGCTGTGGGAAAAACTATGTGGCTCCTAGACAATTGAATTAACTTGTGTGGGGGTGGAGAAATGGGTATTAAAAATGTGACTGCAACAATGGAAGCCACTGTTGGCTCGCTGCAACTTCTAGCAGAGCAAAGATAGACAGGCAGCAACAGAGACAGTGACGAGGGAACAGAGCTGGGAACTAGAAGAAAGAAATGTTATAGACATGTAGTGCAAGTGGCAGTTATTAGTAGCAACATAAACACACACATAAAGCACATAGAGGTTTAAACACATACACATAAAGGCTACATGTTGTCCACAAAGCAGACCAGATTAATTAAAGCAAAGCAGATTGCTTTGTAATCTCCTACTCCCAGGAGGTAACACGCACACTCAAACATATGGATATAGTTGGGAGAGTAATGTATGCACAATACGCAATCAAATAAACACAGAGACTCACACAGCACATCTTCGAACGTACACACTTATCTAGTTTAGAAAACTTTTCCACCTTCCGTTTCTTCCCTCTCTTTGTCGCTCTCAGTTTTGATTAACAGCAGCTCTTCCCAGCCGGCCTTGATTTATTGCTGACCTCTATTTAGCCAGGGATCAGTGGAGTGTGCTGTCATTTCAATCTCTCTCTAGTTAAGTTTTATTTCCCCTGCCACTGTGATTGTGTTTCAGTGTCTGGAATTAACATTGGGAACAGTGACAAGACATGCAGATAGATGGACAGTAGCAGCGACAGTCCCCCACATCAGTGAGAACATTTCCCTTATTCTCTTAGCAAAATCTGCTTTTAGAAGAGCACTTCACCTCCACGGTAAGGCTAATTGATTACAAAAATAATTGGACATTTATTCCCAAACAGTTTAACACAAGTTGATATGTTTGATTTTGATGTATTAATCCACTCTGTATTAAAATATACTTGGAATACACATGGAAATAATATTATACAGTAGGTGAACTGCCTCTTTTATGGTCACCCCTGAGAGATGTTTTCTCAATATATCATTTCAGGATGAATAGTAATAAGATCCGTTTCTCTTGTCATGTGGAACCTAATGTTTCAATATAAGCAATTTCCTGTATGTTGTGGAGAAAATGTCCACTTTAAATCAATGCAGTCTGGTCCTTTCCACCTCATCTGCTCATGTGTAGGTGTGTTTGCTAAGTACTCTACCAAACTGAAATGAAAATGTGGATAGCATTTAAAGAGACAGCCCCAATGAAGCCATAATGAAGTGAAAAACTGACCTTGCTGGCCAGTTTTCCACATCATAACTTAGTGTACACCTGTTTCCCCACTTGCGCCAAAGAAGAGACAACATTTCTTGTACTAAAATGCATTATTCTCACTTCCAAGAAGAGACTTCCAAAACATTTAGTTATAAATTACATCCAATAAGAAAATCACAAATATTTGAAACCCCACAATCTACCTCCATCCCTCTTGTTTCTTTTAAATTTGCAGATTTCAAAATGATACAATGGTGGGGCATTTATTTGTTTATTTGGGGGCATTTATGGTTCCTACCTGTACATTCAAGTATTGTCAAGGCGTTGGCCTTTTTTCTAAAGAAAACCCACTTGACTTTATATATTGCTGCCCAGCTAACAAGTTACAACATGTAAACAGGACAGTGTCTGAGCTGTCGGAAGATTTTTTAAAGACCATCTTTTTCCCCTTGCCACAGGTCTTTTTGCTAAAACAGTCCATACACATCTGTATTTTTTATCATTTTTCCCAATATGTCGGGTTTGTCCTTCAAGAAAGAGCGTTAACTCATCCCTTCATGACGTTAAGTCTGGATGATTATAATTAACTTGTTAGTCATCAATGCTGATGGAGGTAATGTGGTGTGATCCAAGTCTCCAAATTAGATACTTAATGGACCTTGAGATTGTGAGAGGTGAGATGGTTTTGGTGAAATGCTGTTTCCAAAGTCAAGAACGAACTTTAATGCTCAACTATTGAGTCAACATCGGAAAAAAATTAAAAATTTAAACATCTACAATTCCATCACAACTGGGAAAACTGTACCTGCTGATGGGCCTGTGAATATTCTCATTCATCCAGGTCATAGTTATCTCAAGTGTGTACCTGCTGATGCTGAAAACCATGACATTGGAAAGAATCAAAACACCAGCCAGTATAACAAAGATCTGACTACTGCATGCTGCTTGAAAACAACCTTTTTTCTAGGAAATTGAAATATAGTAGCTGCACTGGTTAAAAAAAAAACAGTACTAGCGACCATCTCAATGCCACAACTTCATGCTCAAGGTTTAAAACTGCGTGAGCATCAACCCAGAGAGCTGTTTTAGCTTGCCTACAGCAGGTTGTTTCTCCCCAAAAAAAAAGACTGGTGGTACACAAGAGCTCATAAAACAAGATTTTCTTTGTTTTATTGGTTTGTTTATTCAATGAAGAGATAGGCAGCAGATTGATACACCTGTCGTTTGCTCAGTTGCCCTCAGAGCAACTCAGACAAACTCAGCCAGGCACAAACATTTATATTCATCTGTGAGACCTGTGGGCCTACATGAATGTGTGTGTGTGAGAGAGAGACAGCGTGTATGTGTGTGTAAGCAGTGTGATCCAGCGGGTTTTAAGGTGTAATCCGACAGCTGTTTTTAGACGGTTTGTGTCGTTCCACCAGAGACCTTTCCCTGCTTGGCCTCCTGATCTTTAATCCACCGTCTTGTTCTGTTCCACTTCACTGAATGCACAGACGCTCTGACAAAACAGACCCTATATGTATGCTGAAAGCAACACAAGGCCTATAAACTGTCTCTCTGAGCCTGTCGCTCCATCACTACCTGTCTCTGTTTGCTTTATCTTGCTCTTTTCTGTTTGTCTTCCTTTAATCTCTCTGTCTGGTACACACACTTGTTGAACTGTGTGGGTTTCTATTTCAAAAGTTGAGCCCCTCTTATCATGTCTGGTTATTTTTTAGCTTCATGCACACATTGTAAGAATTGTAGAGACAGGTGTGGCTCTCAAACTAGGCTTTTTTGTGTCACAATTCAATACAATACTGGCTTAATTATTAAATCTGCAGGAGGGACAGGTTATCTGCCAGCCCATCCCCTTTCTAGCTCTCCACTATGCTGTTTCTATCTTTCAGTTCATAACTATTGGTTTGACAGATGTACACATTTATCAACTCAAGGGACGGTACAGTAACCTGTCAGGAAACTGTGTAAGGAGGATTTACTGCAGCTAAACTAGTTATTATGAGCCACTGAGAAAAATTTATGCAAAACAGAGCTATGATTTGCTCATATTCCACAAATGATACAGTATCAGTTTTTAAACCACGATCTTCTGAGCAATGAATGAGCCTCTGTTGCTGCTAGTTTATAAATCACTCAATCACCTCATCTCGGGCCAAAATACATTTCTGATCTAAACCCGGTAGGAACCTTAGATCTTAAGGAAGCAGTCGACTGGTAGAATCTCGAGTCAGAACAACAATCAACATGGTGACGCTGCTTTTAGCTACTATGCTACACACATATGGAAGTAACTTCCTGATTATCTCAAATGCGCCCCAACCCTCGCCACTTTCAAATCTAAATTAAAAACTCTACTGTTCTCCTGTGCCTTTGATTGATTGGTATCTCTACTGCACTTTAATTTGCTTTGTTACATCTGGGGCAACTTACAACTTATTAATGCACTCTTAACTGTATTTCTGGTCTATTCCATTTGTATTTTACTATTACTATTACTATTATTTTATGTATTTCTAATAATAATTGATTTTATTGTGGTTCTTATTGCTTATTGTTTTGAATGCCATTCTAAGGCTTTTCTTTGCCCATGTGAAGCATTCTGAATTGCCTTTGTGTTTGAAATGTGCTATAAGAATACAGCTGCCCCCTTAAACAGGGGGATGTGGTTCATTTTACCAACCTAGAAGAGCATTTGGTGTCATTCAAACAACAGTTCAAGGTCTGATGTGCTCTGCTAACCACAGAGGGTAAACCATTGGGATCACAAGAGGGGGAAGATTGGGACAGGATTGACAGGATAGGAAACAGAGCTTAGGGGACAAAAGAGGTTAAGAAAGGTCAGGCAGTAAAACAAAGTGGGGAGATAGAAAGAGGGTAAAAGGGCATGAAGAGGGGATGAAGGAAAAGGGGGGAAATTGAGGAGAGGAGGCAAAGAGGAAGAAATGTGTCATAAAGGAGGAGAAAACATAAGTACAGAAAATAAACAGCAGGAATTACAGTAAATTATAAAATAATTTATAAAATATTAAATATGGTATATCTATTGGTTCTAAATGTACAGTAAAATGACCAGTTGAATAAATGTCACTTCTAATGACCAATTGTGAGACTAGGTATTACATTTCCTCAGGCAATTTCTTCTAAAATAACCTTATCCCATTGTAGATAAAGTTAGACTAAACATGTGCTATTGCATGCACAGTGCTTTTTGCCTCCTTACAAACACATTGTTTTCAATTTAGCGTATTTCTGGTTAAACTGTCTGCAGTAGACTTGTTTCTGCAGAAAACCGTGGCATCGTTCACACCACAGCCACAGAACTGTACAGTGATATAACTTCTATTTCTGACCATGAAGAGGGAGAGAAGAGCAGCTATAGCAGGGGAAAATCAGGGAGGAAGTGGACGCTAATTATTCTAATTGACCTCTGCACTTAAGGAGTCCTTGCTACTAATGACCAAAATGCCATTAGCACATCCACACACACACACATGCACTTGTTAACCACTGTCATACAATTAGCTCAACTCAGCCATGAACACCCCCTCATTTAATTGAGGACAAGGACAGAAGTCTGGCTAGCACAGAGACCAGAGACACACACACACACACACACACACACACACACACGTCCAAGTGAGCAATGGCTGATCTACTCCCAAGTCTCTGAACACACATCCAACGTGTGTGAGGAGGATATTTCTTTAGTTCCTCTCAACGGGAATAATTCAGCACCTGGCGAACGTCCAAAACAAAATGTAAAAACACAACTGGCGGAGATGGAAAAAGTGTTAAGTGAGACGAGACAAATGGAGACAAAATGTGCATTTTCTGGAGGACATTTACCTGAGTTCATTCTTTGCCGCCTCACTTTTCATTTGGGTTTATTTTAATACTTTCTCTATAAATACTTCTCCTTAACGCTCTCCTTGCTTTGCCCTTCACTTTGCACGCCAGCTCATATTGAAACTGAGCATTTTCACATCATTTGTGAATTACATCTACATCATCAATTTTACATTTCTTGGAGCCTTTCATGCTTTTTAGCCATGACATACATATCTGGCTCTAGTTGCTCTCAAATGGAAAGAAATTATGTAATGTTAAGACGCATTCAAAGGAACTGATAGCATCACTCACCCGTTAGCATGCGGCCTACACATATTTAAACAGGCTGCATGTATTCATCTCCTTTCATTTGTGGTATCAGTTTTGGCATCCTCACTCAGTCTCTCTAGCTATTTGTCAGCCTAGTGACACATCTCTCTGGCCACAAACCTTTGACATCCTGTGTAGCCACTGAGCATCACACTGACTGAATAGGGAGGCTAGGAATTAAATTAAATATAGGACAAAATGCACAATGACAGAGGAAGTGTATAACTGGTAATTCTGGAAACTAATAGGGCAATAAATAAAGCAAGACACACAGTCAGGCACACATACAGATACGCACACGGGCACAAAGAGATGGAGCGATTTAGACTAAATGAATGTTAAAGCTGGGAATTAACAAGGTGATAAATATAGAGCGATGAACACACACATACACATATCTAGCTAGGGAGTGCCAAAGCTGAAATAAATGATAATGTTAGGAATTAAGGTTGGCTATAAATATAGAGACCCCACTCTCCAGGTGTGTGTTTGTTACCCTCTGCAGATGTGATGGATACCAGAGGACTCTTCCCCTCTCTTTCACTATCAGAGTGGTGAATGTCAACAGAATCTCATTGGCCTCCAGTTCAACTTCAACTGGGTCTGTCCCTTGGGTTCAATCTGTGTGTGTCTGCCTGTGTGAGCGCCGGTTTAAAGCTTCAGTCAGAGAGTGAGGAAGGCAACACTCGGCTCACATCCTATTAGGTAATATGTATTGAAAAAGGCACCGTAGCATGGAGGAGAGGAGAGGCTTTTGCCCTTTATTTCTCAATGATTTCCACTTGTTTGTGTATGCTGTTGGTCTGGCGCTCTGATGTACAAAAGCTAAAACAAAAGCAAGTCAACCATTTAATGAGTGGATTGGTATCGATATCAAAATCTATCTGGTTAAGTAACTGAAGGGTTCTGAAAGGCATCAGCACTTTTTCATCGATATCTACAACTTTAATTTAACTGAAGCCAAGTACAATAAGGGTAATGAAATATCAAAACAGAGTGTAATTGTTGAAACATGTTGCAATATAGTTTGTTTAAAAATGTCTGGTTAAACCAAAGTTAAACTTTCAATGTCTGTGGTTCATCCAACAATGCAACATTAAGCTTTGATTAGAGAACCCAGTGCTGATTTACAGCATCTTTTAGATTTTTATAGTCTGCAGGGTGACAACCATCTGTTTTGCTACTGGAGGCTACTGACCCACATTTGTAACACCATGGACACACCACACACAGATGTCCTCTGATCTAATATCACACAGCTGTCTACATAATGGCTATTATTTTAGAGGAAACATTGTTTAGGGCCAATTTCCAATGAAAATATATTACTGTCCTGGACAAGGGACCATTAATGGATTTGTTCTTGCTTTGATAAGCAAAACACAGATATTTATTGTTGTTGGCTGCGGAATTCCTTACTGAATTTATTTAGGATGAAATGTGGATGAAAGCAGCAGCAATGGCTGTTAATATAGTATATATAATAGAGCGAGAATCTATGGTTTTAAAATGTATTATGTGAAGGGCAAAAGATAATTTGCCAAATATCGCTTTTATTGGACAGTTTTAGTAAACTGCAGAGAGAAAGAGAGTGCGATGACATGCAAATATAACCTAAATGACAGTATATGTTGTTCGTCATTGCCTTCCATATGCCCGTTACAAAAACGCTTCATATGAGGATTTTCTGACATGTAACTGCTATGGTTAAGGTTTGGTTAAGTTTAGGCAACTAAAAGCAGTTAATTAAGTTTAGGGAAAGATCATCATCATGTTTGAAAGGAACTTACACTGACCTTTGTTTCTCAAAGTCTATGAGAAGAGGTCGCTTGTGAGGAAAACGTAAATATACAACAAAAATTGTTATAGATGTTTGAGCAAATGACCAATGTCGTAGTTTTTCTTTGCAAATAAGGGCCTCAGCTAGTGGCTCTGTGCTTCGAGCTACAGATGGGTGACAAATTAAAGGAAAACCCTGAATCCTTGACCACTACAGAGAGTCGATCCGGTGGCTGTTTATGCTGTGGGGCCATTTTGCTGGCATGGTTTGGGTCCGCTTGTCCCCTTAGAGGGAAGGGTCACTGCAAATCAATACAAAGTTGTTCTGAGTGATCACTTTTGTCCTATGATGAAACATTTCTATCCTGATGGGAGTGGTCTTTTCCAGGATGACAATGCCCCCATCCACAGGGCACAAGGGGTCACCAGTTGAACACTTATGGGAGATTTTGGACCGACGTGTTAGACAGCGCTCTCCACCACCATCATCAAAACACCAAATGAGGGAATATCTTTTGGAAGAATGGTGTTCATCCCTCCAGTAGAGTTTCAGAGACTTGTAGAATCAATGCCAAGGCTCATTGAAGCTGTTCTGGCAGCACATGGTGGCCCAACACCTTACTAAGACACTTTATGTTGGTTTTTCCTTTAACTTGTCACTCGTCTATACATGCTCATGTCAACTCGCTAACAGGCTCACAATGAAAAATGCCAACAGGTTGATGTTTACCATGTTCACCATCTTATTTTAGCGTGTTAGCATGCTAATATATTTGCTAATTAGCACTAAATACAAAGTACAGCTGAGGCGGATGGAAATGTCATAAGTTTTGCAGGTATTTGGTCATAAAACAAAGTATTGAACAATTGAAATCTTGAACTCATGGTGGCATCATTTCGAGTCTGTGTACCAATTTTCATGACAATCCATCCAATAGTTGTCAAGTCTTTTCACTCAAAACCACAAATGTGAACCTCCTGGTGGCGACAGAGAAAAAGCCACAGGATCCCCAAAGACTTTTGGATTCATCATCTGGGCATCATGGATATCTGTACAAAATGTATTGGCAATTCATCCAACAGTTGTCGAGACATTTAACTAAAAAGCAAAAATGTCAACCTCATGGTGGCACAAGAGGAAAAGTCAGGGGATCACCAAAGTCGGTAGGATTCGTCCTCTGGTGACCATGACATGGCAATCCTTCAACTATTTGCTGAGATATTTCAGTCTGGAGCAAAGTTGTGGATGGACCAACCAACAGACATTGGCGTCTCTACAGCCATGATACTAGCACGGTTAAAAAAAATTCTATGAAAATAATCCATGTAAAAAACTATCCTGATAATTATATATAGATATCAAAGGTGACTATAATATCAGCAATGTTGCCTCTAGGATAGAAGCTTTTGAAAGTTTCTGTCAGGCAATTAACCAAAATGGAACCACTGAATCAATCTGCTGAACTGACGTCATGTGGCCCCGTGTGTAATAGCATTACACAGTATTTGCTCCGTCTCCATGTCTCAGTCCAAACTGGAAAGAGTATATGCTGATGTTTTGACACTCTAGACTGTGAGAATAAAGTACCAATGTCAAGCACTGAAATCGCCATTTTTTAAATGGAGCCAGTTGATTAAGGAGTCCAGAGAGAGTCTTTTGTTGGCAGAGATCAAACTGACTGAAACAAGTGGAAAATGAACATATGACAAGCTTTGCTGGCACTCCAGCTGGCAAGCAGCTGGAAATGTTTTTTTAATTCATTATTATCTTTATTTTTTCATAATGTAGTGGTTATAAAGCCCTGTCTTTGTTGTACCTGTCTTCATCCAGTTTACAATAGATCTGCCCAGATTTTATCACAAGCAGATTTACGGCAACGTCCAGAAATGAAAGTCTTCTTTGAAGAAATGAATATTTCTCAGATAAATGTGAATCTACAGTTTGTTTTTGTTTTATCAGGGGTGCGGTTGTTGGAAGATAAATGAGACCAGTTGAATAAGTTGTAGTTGTTCTGTCCTGTATTTCTACAACCCAGACTGTAGAAATACAGTTAAATATAGAAATACAGATAAAACAAATACACTAGTCTTATCAGCATAAAATAGTTCACAAAAACTGAATATTTAAGACTCGATTAGTGTAACCTAACTGCACACACACTCTTTTTCAGTTGTTAAACTGCTGAGATATCATTATAGACCTATGAGTGATTCACACACATATACAATTTCACAAGGGACATTGATATTTTCTCACTGCCTCTGTCTCTGTTGCTTTATGATTCACCCAGTATGCCTCTCTCTCTCTCTCTCTCTCCCACCTCTCTCTTCCAGTCTTCAGATTCATGGAAAAAAAATCTCTTCCTTTAGAACTGTGTAAAGAAAAGAGCTCCACACATGTCACCTTGTTTAAGTTTTCAATTCAACTTCTAAAGGGAAATGTAGTATAGTAATTACTGAAGGTTGGTTAGGGGAGGATAAAGATAAGGCAATTATATTTCACATTAATTATGTTTCTCTGATGTTACTCATTAACAAAGAGTACATGAGGAACGACTTTACTGATTTGACAGAATGATATGACACTTTTGGTGACTAAGGCTCAATCTGACTCGGAAATCTGATTTGCTGTTTTTGTCTTCTATAATTGGAGTGTTATTCCTATCCTGCACAGTAGTCTAGGCTTTTAAATCATTGCAGCATGCCGAGGTATTTATCCTGCTTTTCTCTGCAGACAATGACACAGCAAAAAGAGAAAAAGTCAGACACTTCAACTCAGAAAATGATATTCAAGGAGAAAAAGGAATTCTCTTCACATCTTCCAGCAGTGAGCAGCTGAATCCGGTGCACAGATCACTGATTGATTTAGAGGTTGTAAAAAACGCTTCAGTCATCTTTCCAAACTGAGATTTGACTCAGGAGTCCCTGACCGATGATTCGAATCATCGATTTTTAGGGTGCAGACCTACAAATGACTGACATCAATATGGGAAACTTGGATGGACTACAAAATGTAAACCAAGGTAAAATATCCCCTGAAAACCTTTCCTGTTCACTCGGAGCCAGACTCAGTCAATGCCACCCCAAGACAGAGACAGAGAATTTGTTTCATTTTAAGCTCCTGGAATGGACAGTCTGTATTTAGTTCAGAGTAGCCTGTGCTTAAGTTGTGCAAGATACGATTTAGTAATTTGTATCTTTAGAACAAAAGTGGGTGGCAAAGGTGGTTATTTTACTGAGAGCGGAGGAAGTTTCATGACGCTTCTTTTAGCTAATGGCCCTCTCCCCTCTACTTTAAAACACATCCGAGCAACTTCAAACCAACTTACTTAGATGCTCACAAACACCCATGCACACAAACAGACACACACACACAAGCCAGGATGCTTTTGATATATGCAGCCAAAGATAACAAGCTTAAGTTGGCTGCATATTTCTCTTTCTTTTCTAAATTCTTCTGACCTTGACTTGCCAAGTTGAGATGCAAAATGGTGTTGAATGTATTTCATCTGGGTAAATTCACATTATTATCTTTTTTTTTAATTTACAATCCATCCAAACTAATTTGCCATTATAATAAAATAGCTTGAGAGTGAAAAAAAACACACACAAAATGCTTTATAACTGAGGTGTGACGCACACATATAAAAGGTAGTGCGCACACAGCTGACTAGAGAGCAAAAAGATAACTGACTTGTCTGATGTCTGAAACAGACACACACACACACACACACACACACACACACACACACACACACACACAGACACAGACAGACACATCAGAGAGGAGATGAGAGTATGAGCCAGCTGTTAATGAAAGGTTTTGTAAACAACCCACCCTGACATAAAAGCGAGCTGATTACTACTCTGGAACAAAGCGGTGATGGACCGGGTTAGCATTGCTAATACACACACACACACACGCACACACACACACACGGAGACTTCATACAACACCATCTCTCTTTGGTTTTATCACTGCAGAACATAAACACACACACAGATCACAATAAAGAGAAGCAGTCACACGTTAAAGTACAACATAAAAGAGCACCTTCTGTTGATCCACAACGAGGCATTATTATTAACATTATTATCACTACAGTACTCAAAGCTGCATATACAGGCACTAACACACACACAATCACACACACACACACACAGTAAATTCACAAATTCTATTGAAGCACAGCAGGATATTATCATAATCCCCAACAGGTACGAGGCAGAACACCAATCAAGGTCACCTCTGCTGCAGTGAATGGTGAGTGGTTCTGATAACAGCAGACTGAAGGAAATCCAGCTTTTAATCTACCTACTGACAGGAAGAAGGGGAGGACGAGAGCAAGAGAGAAACAAAGAAGAAGAAGGGAACATCAAAGATCTAAACCTCTGTGTGTGTGTGTGTGTGTGTGTGTGTGTGAGTGTGAGTGTTGGAGAGAGAGAGTCAATACGGTTTAAATGGTTTTCATTAGTGTTTATTTTTAGTTAGAGTTTCCGTCTGGGTTCACTGGTAGTTTACGTTTCTATTTTGTGAATAACAGGTTCACTGTGCGAACTCACATAAAAGATTTTTGGTCATTTCACAACCAGATGTGTCGGATCAGAGGCACAGATGTGAATTTTACCAAAACAATAACAGACTCAGTTCTGCTCCATCAGCATGTTGTTCTCTATGGTTGAGGAATGCACAAATTCAATTTGGCTTTCCAAAACAAAAAACATCTGAAAAGGTCACCACAAAATTTATAATGTAGAGATTTTTACTGCACCGCCTGACTTTAATTGTCACGATGAGCCACAAAATCAATCTGTTGGAGCTGAAAACTAATCCATTGAAACTCCCATCACTGGGAGAACAACAAGGCTTATTTTATTTGTTTTATAAAAATGTTTTAAAACTTTTTGTAAAGATGTCATAGTGCATAGTGACAATACAGTATTTTCCAGAAGGGAAAAGTTCAATGTGATATGTGATATGAAGTTATCTTCTTTTTGTATAACTGTAAGAAAAGAATCTGGGAATGACACTCACACATTGTTTATTGTGAATTCAATACTTGTCCATAGCTCGATATGCAGGTTAATACATTGTGATAAGGGCACTTTAAGTGCTACCAGAGATTGCAGTCAATATGAAATTTGCTTTGATTTACTATCGATGTGTTTTCATCTTCACCCAAGAGCCAATCTATTATGTATTCACGGATGCAAAGTGTCTATAAATAAGCTTTATAACATGGTTAATTGCTCTCTCTCTCTCTCTCTCTCTCTCTCTCTCTCTCCCTGTGAGGGTATGTGTGTCCCTCTCTTGCTCCATCAGCAAAAATGAAGCGCACATATAGCATTACAGAGTAAAAGTATATTATGCAAATAATATATAAGGGTTATAGTCCATAAAAATGATGACACATAGTATACAGTTAACTGGAAGCTTTTTAAACCATACTCAATAATCGCAACTTCCTGAATATCTTTCTTTGAGTGCCCTATGATAAATGATCACCCTGCAAGCAAAAACACAAATAAGTAAAAAGCCTGAAGAAAGTGTGCTTAAATAATAAGCATCCTACCACCAGGTAATGAGATTCTGTCTTTGTGTAGACTTCAGGCTTGAAAGCAATGGTAAAAATGTCACAGAAAGTGACTTTTAAATCTCGTAAAAACAATCACATTCACACATCAGCAGCAGTTCAGTCTCAAATTCAGCCACAAGCATCGTTCATGTCTGAGTCTGCAAATTACCAGCTTCATCTTTCTCTAATACGCACATAAAGCACGCACAGAAAACCACATCACAAATATTCTATAGTCAAAGACTCACGGCTATGGCAAAGAAATCAACAGTTTCTATGTAAGCAGAGATGCACACTAAAGATGAAAATGAACGCATTCCTTTCTTCTCTCACATTTCAGTAGAGGTTGAAATATTAGGCATTTAAATATGAGGACAATAATGCTGCTGACTGAAAGAACATCTTGGTTTCAATAACAAACAGACAGAAAGCCAGGCGGCCTTGTCGGGGAGGAGAGCTCAAATTAACAGGCAACCACACAGACACAGGTGAACATTGTGGGTCACTCACCACCTAATATCAGGAGTCACAGTCACCTAATATCACTCAGCATTGCATATTCACATATGAGTTTCCACAAAGCACCACTGTGAATGATTCACCATTGACGCATAGATGGTTTTGGCATCTTTACTCTCACTCAGTGGGTAAGTAGACCACCAGGCCGATGTCTGTCTGGGTATTGCTTTAAAAGGTGGATTTTGCTGTTAACCAGTTGCACACAAAGTCTGCAAGGGGGAGACACTTCACAGTCGGATCCAACTGAACATGGGACTCATATTTTTGGTTTTCTGATCTATGGAGCTGGTGTTAAAGACAACACCAACGGCTGTTTTTCCTACCTCCAAACATCTCTATGGCAACTGACTGGAGGACTCTTTAAGTCCTACTCAGCGCAAATCATTTTATTTATACGTTCATGTGAGTGCAGGATTTGTATATGGCCTCCTCTCCTGGAAACAGTATTTGTGTGCGTTTGTCCTACCTCCAGAGATCTCATTGGCATCCTCAGGAGGTACAACTGAATCAGTCAGCCTCTGGGGCTCAGTCTTGTCTCCTCCGTCAGTCTCACCTCTTTCAGCTGCTGCAGATGAAACAGATTAATCATGTTAGCAGATTTCCACAGAATAAGAAACTGTTTTTTAGAGAGTCCCTTCTCTGTCTGGGTCTACATGTGCCATAAGGAAAGCACAAATATCGAGACTTAAGACATTACAGTAGAGACCTGATTAAAATAGAGCAGAGAGGAATGTGGTAAAGAAAGGTAGAGTTTAGCACATCAAAGCAAAGTTGAGTACTGCATTTCAGGGAAGAGAGGAGAGAAGAGGAAACGACAGGAGAGGAAAGGAAACGAGGGGAGAACGGAGGAGAGAGAGCAGAGAATAGGCAAGGAGAAAGGAGGGGAAGAGAGGACAGGAAAAGAGAGGAGAGGAATGGAAAGGAGAGGAGAAGAGACTGGAGAAAACAAGAGGAAACAGGAGGAAAGGAGAGGAAATGAAAGAAAAAGAGATGAGAGGAAAGGGGAGGAGAGGGGAGGGGAAGAGAGGAGACTGGAGAAAACAAGACAAACCAGGAGGAAATGAGAGGAGAGGAAAGGAAAGGAGAGGAGAAGAGACTGGAGAAAACAAGAGGAAACAGGAGGAAAGGAGAGGAAATGAAAGAAAAAGAGAGAAGAGGAAAGGAGAGGAGGGGGAGGAGACTTTAGAAAACAAAACAAAACAGGAGGAAATGAGAGGAGAGGAAAGGAAAGGGGAGGAGAGGAAACAAGAGGAAGGGAGAGGAAATGAAAGAAAAAGAGAGGAGAGGAAAGGAGAGGAGGGGGAGGAGACTTTAGAAAACAAAAC
>NTHP01000077.1:28100-69865 GCA_003416845.1 Oplegnathus fasciatus | reverse complement strand
TAAAAAAAAAAAAAAAGCAGATCCTTTTTTTTTGTGCCAATATGTGAGTGTACATTTCTGATCTATAGAATATCATGGAGAAATTATGGTTTACAGGAGCATCCTCAGCAGCTCGCTACACTTTCCAGCCCTCTGTCGATGAAACCAGATCTGCAGTGGCCTGTTTAAAAATGGTGACAGCAGCCATTCTCTGCATGAGCCTATGTGTGTGTGTGTGTGTGTGCATCTGTGGCTTCTTACAAGCAGACTTAGACAGCATATTTTATAGAGTCAAAAGGTGGCAGAGAAACAGAAGAGAATTTGACTGTTTTTAATCTACAGACAGACGACTAAAGAAAAGAACAGACAGCAGCAACACAGAAGTGTAGTATTATGGAATACTACAAATTCACCTCAGATAAAAACAAAAGTCGCTGACATAACCTTTATGTCTGCGACACATATCACCATTTCACTGTTTATTTTGTGTTAGTTTACATATAAAGTATTCACCATGAACCACTGATTTTTAATATGTTTCTACAAAGTTTCTGTTAATGAGTAGACGCTGTCATCCATAAATCTGATGACACTGCCGATGTAAAGTCACTATACCTGTCAGCACTCTTTAAAAACATGTCAAACTGAGCATGTTGTCCTGAAAGACCCTGAAAAGGATACTCTGACTCACAGTGAACCAGTGGACTAACTTTGGGCTCAGGATAACACTTAAGTTGATGGGGTTGCACAAGACTTTTAAGACTCATATATTGATGTTTTTTAGTGCTTTGTTAATAAAGAAGTAAACAGAATAGGTTCAAAATAAATCACAATTTCTTTGTGATAATTTAGAGCTCCATCCATGCTCTTAAAAATAGAAAATAAAATAATTTCTGACTCAAATTCACACAATAATGTTGACAGTTCTGTTATTGCTGGAGTCTTAAGAATTTTGGGACTCAAAAACAAGTAATTTTCTTCTTTGGATGCATGTCTTTGCAGCAGTCATTATAAATAAAGAACCTCCAACTGCTCTGTGCCTGGATGTATCTCGGGAATAATATTAGTGAACTACGATTTAAAATGCCAAAGAATCCCTTTAAGCTGTAATAAACTTTGAAGGACCCCACACCTTAACTGCTGACCCACATTAGCGATCTTACAACCTGCAGAAATCTATGCTGATCTGTCAATTAATGGCATGCGATTAATGTTTATAGAGTGCTGACATGTAAAGACTGTACATCGACCGCTATGGAGAAACTGTAGAGAAAAAATGGGTGATATGATGTTGACAAACCTGAGGGGTACTGTGCAGGATTTTCACTCGGTGATGAGAACAGACCTCCATCTTTCTCAATGGAAAATCCCATTCAGGCCACAATGAGAGAGCACTATATTGTAGTTGAAGCTGATAGTTGAAGTATACAGATTTTATACTTTTTCTCTACTACAATCAGTTATCAAAGTGAAGAGAAAAGTCAAAAAAACTTAATCTCTTTCCAAAAAATAATTTCAGCAACTTTCCTGCCAAATATCCTTAAAATTTTAGTCCTGGTATATCACCTCGCAAGTTAACGTCAAGTCCCAGAAGCCAAAATAACACAATCCAGTCTCAAGTTGTCAAACAAAGACAACTTCTTGAACTTTATGATGCTGTTTGATCGTTTTGCAGGGACACGGTGCAGCGCTTCACTTCGGTTTTACATTTCGCTCACTCCTTTTCTTAAGTAATCACCACGCCACCTATCAAATACTCAAAATGCATAGGATGAAATGGTATAATTACACCGCACAATAAGAATCTATGAATAATTTAAGTCTGTGACAGAGCTGGTAGATTATTACTCTGGTATCATTTCATGTGTGCTTGATAGTAGGTGAATTGAGTTGGCAGACAGGGTACTAATAACTGGGTGAAAATTGCCTTGAATACCTTGATCTTTGCTTTGCATGTCAATGAACACGCACACACACACACACACACACATACACCCACTGAATTACAATAAAAAACCTGTGTAACAAATGAATGAGCCAACTATCACCCTCTTTTATTCTGTGAATGTATGTCAAGGTCTATAAGTTGGAGGCTGTTCCAGAGACAGCAACTATGATTAATGAATATGGACATAATAGCTCCAATAGCTGTGGATGCTGACAGAACATGGAGGTCCCTGATATAAATTACCCTTCACAAACCGCCACGTCTGTTCTTGTTTACCACCGTACAGCCATAAATATCATCCAAGAGCTCAACATTTCACACTCTCTCTCTGCATCTAAGTGCCAAGATGCTTTAGTGAAACGCATTAGACGTCCTCTCTCTGGATCTTGCAATAAGATACTTTGCGTAAATATTGTAGAAACCCTGGCTTACAGCGCTTATATCCATGTAAAGCGCAACAGTATATCACACAAACCAGAGCCATTTATCTGAAAGAGTTACACCACTGGAATCAGCGAGCCCCCCAACTGCTCCTTGCATAAGCCTCTTGCCAGGTAGTAAATGCAAGTCCAGCCATTTGGCAGAAGTTTGGCGACTACTGCTTAGCAACAAAATTTAGGTCCAGTAAATAGTCTGAGTCAGTGTGAAGCCTCAATGAAAAAATTACCCCAGCGCCAGAAAATTATAGAAATCAATTCAAAAACGACATGTTCTCACCTCGTGCAACTGACACTTAATTCTAAGATGCCTAAAAAAGGGTCTAATTTGTAGAATGGGCTTGAGTAATATCCCGACTCTGTGGGGAGCGGGAACGAGAAAAGTATTTTAACTGGAGGCCCAGTATGAACTGGAATTATCTGGGTTAGAGTGATACAGGCACAGCTTGATGCCGCAGTTTGGGAAGGGATGACTCTTCCCAGGATTAGCGGCGGTGAAAGCTAGCAGGGATTCCTGGTAGTTGAGTAAATGCTTGCTTTCCAGTCCTCTGCTTCACTTCATCTCCTCTTCTTCAGCACCCCACCCCGTCCCTTGTCTCTGTTTCAGCTTCTTCTGCAAGCTTCCTCGTCCCATCTCCTGGTTTGGCTCAGCATCCCGCTCTATGTTGGCTTCTTTTCATCCTGCTGCTCTCCCTTGCTGTCCCTTCTCTTCTTCCTCCTCCTTGTCTCTCACTTTCCCTTCTTTTTCCTTCTTTTCTTGCTCTCTATTCAACCTCCCTTCAACTCTCTGTTTTTGCTCTGTTTCGCCTCATGTTTTTTCCTTTGTCTTCTCTGAGCTCTCTGGCTTTTCTCAATCACTCTTTTCATTGCCAGTTGCCTCTTTCCTCCCCTCTCCACCCCTTCCTCACTTCTCCCTATCCTCTCATTCCCATCCATTTTCTTCTCCCATTGTCTTCTCTTTTCCACTTTTCTCCCGGTCCACCATACTTTGATTCTTCCTCTCTCTCCTCTTCTTTTCCCTCATCTACTCTCCTACACTTTCCATCCTTTAATTCCCTGTTTTCCTGCTCCTCTCTCCAGATTAGCCCCATACTGACTCCACAGTGAGTATTCAGGCTACAGTAGCTTCACTAATACGCAGGATTTATGGATGACAACTGCTGGCTTGCACTGTCACCACAAGATAGCTACTGTACTGCACATGAGGGAGATGGGGGAAGTGTGTATGAGCATGAGTGTGTGTTTAGTGCCTATCCGGCGCTGCAGCACGTGTCGTTTGATGTGGCCGGTGTCTTGTCGGTACAAGAACTACTCTGCTCACAGAGATAGCACTTAACCCAAATCCACTCTGGCTTTTTCTTTCCACCTCTCCGCTCTTTTTTATCTCCACTGCTGCTCTCATGGAACACTTCACTCTTTTATCACATCTCTTCCACTCATCCTTGGATTTAAACACTCTTCTCCCTCTCCCCTTGTCCTCTCTTCTGCTCTTTTATCCTATCTTCTCCTCTTCTGTGCCTCTCCGCTCCACTCCTTCAGTGGCTTAACGCCTTTTTTCTCTCTTTCATCGCTTTACCTGTGTAAGTGATGCCTTTTCCCCTCAACACTTATCTCTCTACTGCATTGTGTGTGCACAGTGTGTGTGTGTGAGTGTGAGTGTGAGTGTGAAATCTCTCTTAAGGACTGGCTGAATATTAAGAGTCTGTTGGATGATCCGTCCCGTGTGCAGTCTGGTGAAGTAAGTCATGATATTCTGTATGCCTGCCAACCGACGGTGAAAAAATATCACCATAAAATACAATTGGGTTAACTCTGCAGGAGATGACTGACATTAAACAAGAATGAAATGTTACATACACTGCAAAACATATATGATCAGCCATTAAGTGTTGCATTTAGTCTTTACAGCATAATTTGAAGGATAGTTTATTACAACTATGGTCTTATTTTTGTAGTTCTGGTCATTATTTCGGTAATAACATTATACCCAGCAAGTTAATCAAAATGAAATACAATATTTACATTCTAGACTCATTTCTGCAGCAACATTGCTTCAATAAAATCTGTCGGAGCAAGAAACAGTTAAATAAGCCCCCAGGTTAGCCAAACAGTAAAATTATTACCCAAACTGTCCTTAAATGTCCATGTACCACTCTGTACTTACTGTAGTTTGCTCACACACCATTTTGCTGTGCAATAAGGGACTATTACAGACGTTTCTGGTGTGCTCACTTTCGGTTTGACCTCCAAATACAGTATTTAAAGCTGCTATAATCAATATTTTTATGTTAACTCTGATCATGTGACTACTTGTGAGAGAAATGATGAACCCACAGAGAATTATCACCAGACTGTGCAGTTCCCTTCAATATACTGCACTTTTTTAGCTTCTTCCAGCTCATTGTTTCACTTGAGATTTGATATTGTACATACGTGCTATTTTGCTATTTCTCATACATATCTATATGTAACTCACAAAGAAACTACTTGAGATACGAGCAACTTATGATCCTTGTCGTTAACCGTGTTTATATTTTTATCATTGTGTATATGTTGGATTTTTTGCAACTTTATCGATATTTTATATTTGCACTCTTTCCTGCTTTGTACTGAAACTGCTGCACAGCAATTTCCCTCGAGATAAATCTTACAGTTTTGGTTCATCCTCAGTGCTCTCATCAGAAGTCAGCAAAAAACTCCACTGTACACTACCTGCCCAGTCAGTGGCTAGCTGGTGAACGTAGTAGAGCATTTCGCAGCTATAGCCAGATGTTTCCCTCAGGAGTTGGTGGACACCAAAACAGAGCTAAAAGAAGAGTGAATATTGGACTAACATTGGACTCTGAATGAAAGCAATCGCTTAATATCAATTACCATAACTGCTGGATATGGTAATCTGGCTAAACTGGTGGCCCTAACTGACTTTGATGTAACAATGTCACCATGTTACCAGACTTCAGCAATTAACTTTGGTAAATATAACTTTATAAGAAGCGATAGAAATGATGGCCAGAACTACAAACATAATACCCAAGTTGTAAAGTTAAATAAATAACGTGATCTTGTAGAAAGTGACAAAACAGCCAAAAGGGTTAAAATGCATTTAGTGCATCTGAGTTTTCTTTAAATTTGGGATTATATATGGAAGACATGAAGATCACCTCATATGTTATAAACTTACATGATTCCAGAAAACTCCATGTTATGTTTCATTTTAAACAAATGTCATTTTCTTACCACAATGGTTTTTCTCAGTTATTTCAAGTAAACCAGAACCCAAGTAGCTGATTCACAACCTTGTACTACTACAATATCTGCTCAACCCTGAGTCACTTCAGGCTCTGCACACTATTCCACTCTGTGATTTTGGGGAAGCGCGTCTATGGTCCAAAACGCTTGTAGCCTATTTCATGCTTTTCAGACTGCAACTACTTCACCTGACTCACTATTCCTACTGACACTGTGGTGCCCATACTGTGTAATTTGGCATAATGCATGCATATTGTCTGGAGAACGAACTGGATGTCCAGGGTGATATTGTACAATGTGCAGTCCTCATATTTCCCATCATTAGCTCATGTTCCCATTAATTAAAGTTAATTTTGTTTATTTACAATCAAAGAACATTATCTACATGCTCTGACAACAATGTGCCTCCTGCACGTCATTTCTACAACGATTCAATGCTCCATTTAGTCCAAAGTGGCTGATGATTATGACAAGCTGGATTACCATCAGCAGCAGCAGAGTGGCGAGGTGACGGCGGTCTGGGTTTAGATAATTTAGCAGTTTTTAAATTCAAAACAGGTTGTTCCCTCTCATCCTCTCTTTTGTTTATGAATAAATGATTTCTCATGATTGGCTTCTCTCCCTGTTCATTATAACTGAAATTACTGGCCAACACTTTCACTCATACTAATTCACCAGGCTGCCTTCTAACCGCACACACACGCGGCAAACAAACACACACATAAACACAAAAGTGCAATACCTCGAGCACATAATCTGTTGTGATGTGTCCTGAAGCACGGTATCGACCCGGGCTGTCAGCCAATCAACAAAATCAATTACAATAATTAACTATGCACACAAACACAGGATGACCCACACACATTTAGCATCTTCATAATGACTAACTGACTTATCCAGGGCTATGAAATAAATGTTAAATTAACAATAAGGCATGACTACTTTTTTGGGGTTCAAACGTAATGGTGGCAAACTTCCACCATCAGGCATCTTTCCTCCGTCCATCCTGCTTTTGTCACTGCTGCATTGGAAACAGCAACACAAAGTTCCAGGTCACTTCTTCCCTTCTACCCTCCGAGAACTGAGCAGAGAACAAAATTTACATTTCCCTTTCCAATACTTTTCGAGGCCAAGTAACAGCCAGAGAACAAAAAGCAACAACAATCCACTGTGTTGCACACTGCATTAAGAACAGTGTCGGAGCCGTTCCCACAGGTCAGATAGAGGAACAAAGATGTAGCTGAAGCCTCATACACTATGGAGGGCAATGTCTGTCTGTCTGTCTGTCTGTTGGTCAGTACACCACTTTAGTCCAGACTGAAATATCTCAAAAACAATTAAATGTATTGCCATGCAATTTTGGTTCAGACATTCATGGTCCCCAGAGGATGAATCCTTATGTTTTATGGTCTTCTCCTGACTTTTCCTCTAGCACCACCATGAGGTTGACATTTTTGTTTTCGAGTGAAATATCTTGACAACTATTTGATTATTTGATTTCAATTTGTTTAACACTTTATCAACAAACACCTGCAAAACTAATGATATTCCCCTCAGCCTCAGCTGCTGAACTATGATGTTGAATCTGATAAAAATTACCTGCTAAACATCAGTCTGTTAGCATGTTGATGTTAGCATTTCGCTCAACGCAACAACGTGCCTAAGTACAGTCTCACAGAGCTGCTAGCATGGCTGTGGACTCTCAGTCTTGTTTGTCAACATGACATGTAAATGCATATACTGAAAGAATCTGCAAAATGTTCACTCTCAACAAATTAAATTTGTTTTCCTTACAATATCTGCTCCTAATGCAAGTTGAACATATTTATGGTTATGTCTAAGGAAACACCAAAGCACTTAGTTAATGTTAAGAAAGATAACAAAAAGTAATCCCTGACTTGAAGCAGAAGGGATACATTGACTATTGACCTAACAAAATCACACTTCCTTCAGTAAATTGGAAAATAATGTTGCATATATATATACATTAGTCATTGCTTGCAGAGAAAAAACCTTCCTGGACTGACACACTCCTTGGTAGTGGGAGCTCCTGATGATATCCAGACATTTGTGTGTATACACAAACATCCTCCACACACTAATCCTCAAGCTCAAATCCCCTCTGACCAGATGTTGCAGCTTACAGGGGACAGACCGGGCAAAAATTAATGGCTATCACATGCTCCCTAATGAAGGGATTGAGCAGGGCATGCTCCCATAGTGTCTGGGAGGTCATCCATGTTCTGCTGTGATTCACTGGGATCAAATCCCAGCCTAATTTATGGTGTCACACTTTTGTCTCACCTCTGGTTTCTGTCTGCCTGCGATGAAAAACATGACTTACAGACCTGCTGATGAAAATTGGAATAAAATGAAAAGAGAGAGAAAAGGAGAAGGGGGGGAGGAACAGAGACGAGAAAAATAAATGGAGCGAGAAGGATGGAGGGAGAGAAGACAGAAAAGGAAAGAGTGAGAGTTCAATGAGGGTTGGAGAAAGACAGAAGAAAATAGAAAAACGCTACTTTCATTCCAAAGCTGCAATCACTGTTCAGTAAAGACCTCCACTGGTAAATAAACACAAAGCAGCCCCATGCTGAACCATTCAGGTTTTAAAGCAAAAATGGTCCCCAAACAAAAACAAACCTAAAAAAAACGGTGTCATAAAAGAAATGATTTTTAGGGTGGAATTTCTTGTTTTTAATTTAGCTGTAAAAGCAGATCAATAAAAGGTTTGTGTCACATGTGGATTATTGATTGTGAACAGCAACTTCAGAGAGAGAAAATAAATCTTTATTTGATTTCTGTGTTCCCTTAAACAAGACCTGCAACTCCACATCCTGATGGGAACATGAGCTACACACACACACACACACACACATAAAGCAAGGTCGGCTAATTGTCATTTTCATATGATCTCTATCCAGAACTACAGTAGTTCTGACCCTCTGCACTCCATGGGCTGCCAATTGTGAATACACATTCCCATGAACTCATGCACCACACACAAACACACACACACACACACACACACATATACACACACACACACACACACACACTCACACACACACACGTACGCTCATAAGATTCAGAAAAGAGCTCTTGGGATCCATTTGTTGGAATAAGCTGAATTTTCTCAGCCAACGCATCCTACAGCTGTAGTTGAAGTAATAACATCTAACATCTATCACTAAATCACCTATGAAAGGATTACTGGGTAGTTCGGTTTTAGCTCCGAAGCCAATAAAGTTACCTTTTGCTCCACCAAATGAAAATCTTCTCAAAGATTGTAGGCCAGCCTCTTGAGAAACTCTATGAATCAGCCTACCATCATGACATATTAACATATTAAGGCTGGCCAACAACATTGCCTCTGACCCAAACCCTTTCTTGAACAGTGAATGCAAGTTGTTACCATCAAACCAGAGATACAGGTTGAAGCACTCTTGTACACCAGTCAATCCTAAAATCAAATACAGAGCTTAATCTCAGATCAAATGTACGTTGAAGGGCCTTGAATACTGTCTTCTGTGATTGTAATGTTATGTTAAATGTATGTGTCTTGGTTTTTCTGTCTTGATTGTTGTCTTTTCTGTGATGTTGCAGATGGAACTGCAGTGATGCAAGAAAAAATTTCAGACTCCATCTGACTATAAAGTATCATCATTATCATACTTATCATCTTATTAACAGATCTTAGAAAGGGTGTCAGAATATCTGAGTCTCATTCAGAAAAACACCCATCTGTTACATTTGAACTCATGATGTGCTAATAATGCCACATAATGACATATTAACATGCGGCATGCTCAGCTGGAACTAAAATGTGTGTTTCTTGTTAAGAGTGCATCCAGATTTTTAACATCCATGACCAAAAACAGACAACAGCCCACGTTTTGATGAGACTGAGTTTGATTAAATCAGGTTTGCTGAGGTGAGGTTGATTGCGAAGCACACCGGAGCGTTATATATTGTGCGGCACGTTGCGCAGCAAATCATCTCAGCTTGAAGCACACCGTTACAACACATTTATTAAAACCCCTCTGAAGCGTGGCAGCATCGGCAGCGGGGTTGCAAGTATTGCCATGCTGCCAGGGTGAAATGGCATGATGATATGGAGGTGATATGATCATGAGCGTAATGTAATCTGATTGGACTGAGCCTGCACATCAAACAGAGAGACGGCAGAGGGAGGGATGATGTGGAAACAGGAAAGGAGAAGACACAGAGAGGTCAGGTGAGGGGAGGGGAGAAGGATGTGGAGATAGAGGAGGGTGGAGAGGTGAGGGAAGGAAGGAAGGAAGGAAGGAGAGAAGACTGATGAAGGGAACAGATGGGAAGATGTTGGATGGCAAAGGTTGGAAGTGGAGGAAGACTTACTGTAAAAGCAAAGGAAAGTTGGATGGGGTGGAAAAGGAGGATGGGAGCTCGCTTGGAAGGCAGGGAAAGACAGAAGGAGGGGATGGACGTGGGATGGAAGGGAGAGGAGATTGGCAAAGAGGAAAAAGTACTTACCTTGACTCTGTGCCTTACTGGGGAAATGGGAACCTAGAACCAGTAACACCAGTGGAGCCCACAAACACCACCTAATCTGCCCTGTTGACAACATCCTCACAGCCAGCAGTCTAGACCTGCACAGAGAGAAGGAAGATTATGTTGAGAAAAAGAAGAAAAAAACAAGAAAGAAAGGCAGTTAGAGACAGACAGAANGGCAGAAACACCATGAATGCCATTCAGCTGCAGAGAGGCTCTGTGGGTCAAGGAGACCCACCTTGCCCACGCTGCCCCAAGACACTGATCTGGAATCAGTAATCCCTGTCTGATATCCACTTTGATACAATTGCAGAGCAGTGGTCTGACAGTCTAGACTGACCGCAGAGCAGCGGTCGAGCCTCCCGCCTACATAGAGCAGGCCAAGGGCGAAACAGTGGAGGACTTTGTTTGAGGGAAGAGAGGAGGAGAGAGGAAACGAACAAAGGAGCTGAGGACAGACGGAGTGATAGACAGACGGGGAGAGAGCAGCTTGATTGACAGCCCAGAGAGGGAACATTTCATGAGTGCCATTGTCCGACAACGAGACCACACAACAGCTCCTCTCCTCTTTTCCCTATCTCATCTCCTCCTCCTCCTCCTCTTTCACCCTTCACTTTTTGTTCCCTGCACTGTCTCTCTCCTCCTTCACCTCCTCTCCAGTCTGCCCCTCATTATTACACTCTGGGGATGGACACCTTATCATTTCTCTCCTGGGGAAACACACACATACTCCCTGACAGTGGTATGAATAAACCAGCACGTGCAAACAAAAGTTGTTTCATCACTGAGTTATTCTCTGATGCTCAGGTAACCCCGTGGTATTGAAAGAACGGCCACCTCCTTCAATTCAGACTGTGTCAAAAGGCCAGAAATATGACAATGCATGATGATAAGCTTAAAAATACTCCAGGAAATAGGAATTTTTTTTTCATGGATCAGCCTCAGGACATGAGGAGAGAAATAAGAAGGAAATGATTCTCTGTTAGTCTCTCTCAAACACACATAAATAATTAATATAAGGACACACACACACACACACAAATGAGAGTTAATCATACTAAATTGAGATTAGACTCTCTCTTTACTCATGTGATCCTTTTAATGAAACATAAACGCACATTACAGCCTAATCTAAATCACATTCAGCCAGAAAGTTTCTCTTGTCTTCAGTTTGCGTAATTTCCTCTTTCCAATCCAAAGGGCAACTTTGCAACCGGTTAATTGGTTAATGAAAACCAGGGTAAAGGCGCCGCCTTCGTTAAAATGAGGCAGTCTATGTGCTTAATGTGCTTTTTTTTTAGGATATTTGTGGCAGTTTGCACACATGCTCAAATGCAGTTCATTACTGTGCAGGACCGTAGACGACCCTCGCACGCATGAACCAAACACTTAACACTTAGAGGCTACAAGGAAAAAAACATAGGCTGCTTGTTTTATTCTGGGAAAACTGTCTTTAGCCAAATAAATTCACCATTTTTTTAATTTTGAAACCATCTCTCCACCTGCCTGTGAGGCTGCACAAGTTTGATTCACTGACCTTATAATCAATATTTGCCTCCAGTGATAATTTCAAAGTCCTGCCGGCTGATTTCAATTAAGTTTTTCGGCCAGATTTGAGTCAAACTATCAGATTTATTCAAATCAAGTCGTTGCCTTCAACCACTCCAGCGCCGCACACCTGAGACAGACTCACTCGCGCACACGCACAATGAATGAAATCGCCTTTCATACCTCTCCAGTCATCAATTCAAAGCGTCCTTTTATCCCCAAATGAAATCCTCTGAATACCAAAGACTGCTACTGCTGCTGCCGCTTCCCAATGGGCTCCTTCTTACTCTTTCTCTCCCTCTCTTTCTTTCTCTCACTCCGTCTCTCCGGATACAATTCGGTCAGTCTGGAGTGGGTGTTTCTCTCCTCGTTATTCAGCCATCCCTCCCTCCAGCTATTCCTCCCTGTCCCAACCCTTCCCTCCTTCGCCCCGGTTCATATCAAAGAGAGAGAGAGAGAGAGAGAGAGAGAGAGAGAGAGAGAGAGAGAGAGAGAGCAAAAGCGACCCAGTGCTGCTGCGCAAAAACCTCCGCTGCCAACCTGCAGGTTTCAATCCGGCTTCAGCCCCTCAGGGCCCTTTATGTGCGCCTCCGCGGTCACGACGGGACTTGTCGTGGGGACATATCCAGAATCAGCGGCTTTGAAGGAGCCACATGGTCATTGGTGAAACTCGTTTTTGTGTGTGCGTGTGTGTTGTGACTTGTAGAAAAAAAGTCCGGCTGAAAATGGCTCAGTGCGCTCGGAGCAGGTGCCTGGCCGTGCCCTGCTGCGCTGCGAGCTGTGATGTTAAAGGCACAATGACACATGTTTTCACCTCAGCTGAAAGTTAAGAGTCACAACAGAAACAATCTGATTATGGCTGCAAAAGCTACATGGAATCTTAAAATAAGATCTGAGACAAGTCAAATCATTTTACCCACATGTTAGAGCTAGAAAATCTGATCCAATACCAAATATTTTGAAATTAAACAAACATTTGACAATGTTATTAATAGAGCTCTAGTTCTTCTTAACCTGAGGCTGGATGCTGGACCTCTGAGTGCTTAGTTAAACTTCTGATCATTCACTGATGTTTGTCCATTAAAACAGCTGCAATGGAGGTCACCAGTCACCTTAAAGAGCGCTATCTAAAAATATTGTTACATTTGCAAAACTTTTAGGCTCTAGATGGCTGAAACCAGCTGTTTTATGGCTGTATCTATTAAGTTGTCCAACATATTCATCAGCAAATCATATAAGTCGATGAAATCAGTCAGCTGACATTTTTAAATGAGCATTTGGACATTTTGGGAAATAAATTTTTTCACTCTCTTGCCGAGAGTTAGAGGAGAAGATTGATGCTACACCAGTGTCTGTTCGTTAAATACGAAGCTACAGCCAGGAGGTTATTAGCTTAGCTTAGCAGAAAGACTGAAAACAGGGGGAAACAGCTAGCCTGGCTCTGTCTAAAGGTAAAAAAAATCTGTCTATCAACACCTCTAAAGCTCACAAATGAACACATTGCATCTTGTTAGTTTAAATCCAAGTGTAAAAATGACAAGTTGTGGTTTTATGATGGGTTACGTGAACCAGGCTAGCTGTTTCCCCGTTTCCAGTCTTTATGCTAAGCTAACTGTCTGCTAGCCGTAGGTTCATATTCAACAGACAGATATGAGAGTGGTGTCGATCTTCTCGTCTAACTCTCGACAAGAAAGCGAATATGCGTATTTCCCAAAATGCCAAACTACTCCTTCAGTCTTAGCTAAAATGAGGATTTCAATTGATCGGTCAGCACCAGTGCTTTCTTCTATCAGGCTGAGAAAAAAGACTTGAGTGCACTTTGTAATCCTGTTTATACAGCTCCTCTGCTGCTGAGGAGACTTTGCGACTTGCCCTGAGGGAGGAAGAATGGGAGTCATGGGAAACAGAGGCTGGTGAAATGTGCCAGTGGCTGGCTGAGTTGAAACACAGAATAGCTGCACTCCAGGTGTGTCCCTGGGGCACTACACGCACACACACACACACACACACACACACACAAATATACAAATGCTCTTAACACACACACATGCACGCCTTAGCCAAACAACTGTCCAGATGCCACAAACACTATAATCAAGTGGATAAGGATTCTCTGTCCTCCTCCCTCCTTCCTCCTCTTTCTTCCTCCAGCCTCTTCCTCCCTTCCTGTCCCTCTGTCGTCCGTTCATCTGTTGCCCGTTTGCTGCAGACCACACACCAAACAAATACAGCACATGCAAACACTGTGGGTCACTGTGTGTCTGCAATTAGGGCTGGATGTCGAGGGCGTAGGTTTAGTTTCAACATTGCGGGGGACACATATTAAGCAGGTGTTCTGGGGTTCCTCCCTCAGGTAATTTTTAGCATCAAACACTTCATTTCCGGCGTTCTGGTGAATGTTTATCCACCAATTTGTGCCTGGAAATGTCTTTATGTAAGGGAAAACACAAAATTCAGGCGCCAGGTGACACTGTCATATGAATTTATAGGCTATAAAAATTCATAAATGCACCCCTCCCCGAAACAATCTACACATATGCTGGATGTTATGACCTAAAATCTATATCAGTAATATAATTATAATTTTAAACATCAGTTCATGTATTTTCTTTTCTCATTTTGGCTCTTCTGATATGTTTATCCTGTCTGATTAGAGTAGTCATCGGTTGTGCAGCTATTGTCACTTTATAGACATTTATTGAAAACTGCACCATGAGTAAAGTTTGGTCAGTAAGAGATTCATAATATTTGTATTTCAGTAAATTCAGTTTATTGTCCAGGCCTATACGCAATTCAATATCAGGACTATCTTCCTGAGCTGCACCACTTTTCAACGGCCCATGCAGCAGTTGTCTGGACAAGACTTAAATTTCCTTTCTTTTTATCTGTCCTAGCGTCATGGACAGAAATATTGGTTGGTATTTGCTCTAGACTGAAATACCTCAAAAACTATTAAATGGATTGTCATGAAAGTTTGTACAGACATTCATGGTCCAGAGAGGATGAAGCGATATTAACCGATAACTGATATTAAGGCGACTTTAACTAACTTACTATCAGAACTAAGTAATCCCTAGAATCTGAGCCCTACTGTGCATTTAGATGTTATGTTTCTGGTGGAGCGTCATGTCCGCCCACTGAGCCCCGTTAATCAGCATGAGTGATGAGTGAATGTTAAATCCTGAATTACAAACCAGTTTGCATATGGAGAATGGAGATATGGAGAACGGAGATATGGAGAACGGCGATATCTCTGTACATCTCTGTATTCTTCATATGGAGAACGGAGATCTCCGTTGGATGATATGAAAACAGAAACTATTGCCACCAAATTCAAGCTGCCACTTCAACGTAAAAACGCAAAAGGCCCTCTCTAGAGCCGGTTTGTCCCTTCTGGGCTACTGTAGAAGCATGGCAGTGCAACATGACGGACTCCGTGGAAGAGGACCCGCTCCCTATGTAGATATGAAGGGCTCATTCTAAGCTAACGAAAACACAACGATTCTCAGTTTCAGGTGATTATACACTAATGAAAACACAGTTATGAATATTATATCCCATTTCTGCCAATAGATCCCCCTAAATCTTACATACTGCTCCTTTAAATCGAAGATCATTGCTCTAATTCACCTGGTCAAATCAGGTGGAAAGATGTGGCAAAACCAGTTTTGGTTACTAAAATAGACAACATTACAAAACCAATTAATCTCAGCTAATTGGGCTCTCTGAATAATTAATAAAGTTAGAATGTGCTTGGCTGAAACTGGAAGTTATATGAAAGATAATGTGAAACAATTTTTGGTTTAACTTTGTATTCTGAGTTGCCGCAGTCCCAGATGGGTTTTGATTGACAGCTCCTCCCTACGGACGCACAGGCCAACAGACCTAAAGACCTGCCCGATGGTTGAACCATGCTGCCGTCCTCCCTGAATGTCCCTTTTGTCATCTATTCATTTCTCTTGATGTCATCCCTCTGTTCCTTCTCTTCTTCTGTCCCCTTTTATAATTTTATTTCTCACTTATTTCCTTCTTGTGCTCTGCCTCTTTCTCTCTTTTTCACCCCATACTCCTAATCTGTTCATCCTCCTTCTGTCTACCTTTCCGCCGTCGCTGTCCACCCCGACTGTGGCTCTGTTGAATAAATGCATCAGTCACATGGTAGAGTTGATCCACAGGTCATTTAGCTCAGCGCCATATGGTCCAACTGTGAAGCGTCATAAAGTTTTTAAAGTCATTGCACTGCAACAAATGTCTGTTTACTGCAGGTACTCTTCCTCCCTAGTGGTCAGATTTTTACTCTGAGAATTTAGCATTACTGTCACATACAAGAACTTTTTAATACTAAAGTAAATGAATCAAATCTCCCCAAAAACTCACACATCCTGACATACAAGTCTACATCCAAATCTGTGACATGGACTAGGCGATCTTAGTTTTCAACTTCAACAACTGTACGCATGATACACCTCAGGAATTAGAAAAATGTGTGAAGTTTAGATCAACTGTCTCACTGTGTGTGTGCATTCAGGTGACATGTGACAGACCTCACATTTGTAAAACCTGGCTGGTACAACACCGGAAGACTTTGTGGCGAGACAGTATGGATAAAAAGTAAAAACTTTGACAGCCAATTATTCTCGTTCTGACACTGAGAAGGTTTAGGGAAGTGTTACAAAATACAGTTTCTCTTTTTTAAACTGTATGCACATCATTTTTTCACAAGTTTTTAATTCATATTTGTCCATCTTAGATGCAACTTTTTGGAAGAATTTAGTTTCTGTACAGCACCTTAGTCAGGAACCTTTAAATTGACAGTTACAACAGCTGCTTTCTTGATTTTGGTGACATCGACGATGATAAGCAGTCACTCCTCACAGGTGTTTGCATTGGACCAACATGTTGTATTAGTAGAAATGATCAAACTCCACCACAGCCTCTTGTATTTCCTCTTCCTTCCTATAATTATTACAAATAAGCCACTATTGTTGCTTTGATAAACACAGAAAGCATCATTTCCTGGGCAGCAGAGGATTTCTCCCAGGAAACAGGAACCCCCTCATTTGTGTTTAAACTAGCACATGTTTAAGCTTGAACCAGGTGACAGATGAGTCAGAGAGCAGCAAATCCTCTCATACTACTCTTGCTGATATGAAAAAGTTGTTTATATTCAAAAATTTGACAGAAATAAAAACTGCAACCTCTTGCACTTCAGAAGCTGCAGCATTCAATAATGTGGTTTTCTCTTTTTGATTTGATTCTGTTTGTGGAGTCAGACACAGAACACACACATAGTCTTGTTTCCATCACTTCAGAGGACATTACATTGACTTCATTTCATGGAGACCCTAACCCTTGCCCTAACTTTGACCTAAACCTAACCTTACCCTAACCTTAAACTAAATCTTCACCCTTAAGATATAATGATTTACATGATGGGGACTTGTGTTATGTCCCCAAAAGGAAGGTGAGTCCCCACAAGATGACTGTGTAAAGATATTTATGTCCCCATAAGGCATAACACATACACACACACACAGTGACAAAAGTCTGCAATCTGCAGACACACCGAGTATTACATTTAAACAAAGACCTCTTACACTTTTCTTTCCCTTTCACACATTAACACACAAACCCACACACCTGAAAGCCCCCTGCCCTACATTTTTAAGACACGGAGATAACCCGAGGCGTGGGGCTTAGCACTCTGCCACAGTGACAGACAACTGAAATCATCATGTCATTCAGAAGAAACATGGTCTGTTTGTCTTGTGAGGTCAAGCAAAAAGAGCTGGACAAGTTCAAATAGAGTTGACACATACAAGGGTGCGCATACACACCCAAACAAGTGAACTCAGACACACTGACAAACACCTCATGCTGTGAATTTCAACCTTTTTTCTGCTGGACACACACACACACACACACACTCTGCACTTGAGCTCTGTGTTTATAACAAGCAGCAGGTTAATATGAGGGCAGCAGCAGACTGAAGTGACTGCAGCCTACTGATTAGTCCAACTAGTCACAGTTATTAGCCGACGTGTCATCTGGTACCAGGCCTGCCGTTCCCAGACTGCTGCTAACCTGACAGCTCTTAAGGTCATGATACATTATGCAACTTTTCACAGTGGGACACACGGATGGAGGTGATTTATTCAAGAAAATACTGTTATTTATTTAAAAGCTCATTCAAGGCCACAGTCAGCCATTTAAGTACTTACGACAAAAGTTATCTTTAACATGCACAATACATTCACTAGAGCAATCTAGGTTGTACACACTGAGGATTTTGTGGGTCAGTCAGTCCACCACTTTGGTCCAGACTGAAATATCTACAAAAACTATTAGATGGATTATTGTGAAATTTGGTACTGACACTCGTGGTCCCCAGAGGATGAATCCTAATGACTTTGTCGATCCCCTGACTTTTCCTCCAGCACCAACATGAGGTTCACTTTCGTGGTTTTGAGTGAAATGTCTTGACAACTTTTGGATAGGCAGCCATGAAATGAATTGTAATAACTCTGGTGATCCCTTTTTCATGTAGCGCCATCATCAGATCAAATGTCCAAATAGCTGCAAAACTATTGACATTTCATTTAGTTTATGTTAAGTGCTTCTTGAAACCCGTACCTAACCCATACGTACATGTACTTAAACCCTAGATCTGTTTTGCGTTTCCACCGCAGACAGTACTCTTAAATGTAGGTGGGGATGGTAATGGCTGTGTCAACCAGCATGACATCATATATAATGCAACACAGTAAACAAAGGAACACAAGAACACAATGGAGGACATCAGATGTTTTGTGTTGCTTCTTCTCGGTATGTGACTGTTTATTACTACAAGGAGACAAGCTTTGTTTGAGAATATGAGAATACTGAGAAAATGGCAGGTTTGTGCATTGAATCCTTTGTCGCGCAAGAAGTGACGTTTCTGCTGATCAATTGATGGACTGCAGTGTTTCTAGCTCCACCTTTAAGTCCCAGGTCAGTGTGCTACAGTAGGTAGGCTACCTCCACAGAGGGGTAATGAAAAAACAGGACAGAATGGAGTGGTTCTATTGGTACCATCCACAACTTTTGCCAATGGAAACGTGAAAAAAATGTGTAATGAACTGAACTGGAGTGCTGGGTGGAAACGCGGCTTTTGTCTTGTTTAATCCATCACTAGTCCTGAAGTCGTTGTCAATGAATCCACACCATGTGACCATGGTCCAGCAAGCAATACAGATGACAGCAAGATGTATAGTATTAAGGTATCAAGGTTCATTTATTGTCATTTTACAAAACAGGGTTGCACAATGAAATGAAAGTTGTTGCCCCTTCATGTAGCAAATGGGTGAAATAATTGCATCCAGTAATGAAGCAACTTTTCAGGGGGAAATAGATCATTGGTAGTGTCTTGGTAAAATGCTTCAAAAAATACTTTAACCGTGATTCAGACTTATCTCACTCATGATTTCCAGACCCACCATTTAGTTGGTAAAACAAGTTTTCAAAAGGAAATGCTAGTTGAACAAAAGGTGATTTCCTGCCAGAGTAGCTAGCCAAATTCCCAGAGCTGGCAGCCACAGTCCAAGAAGCATTTGGCAGGTGGCTAACATTTCCGCTTGCTGTGACTTGTCCTGAGCTCCTCGCCTGTAGGGAGGGAAGTGGAGGACAGGAGACAATTCACTTGAAAACACTGTAATCATGCCTCAAAGGCATTCAGTCAGTCAACCTGAGTAGGCTCTGAAACATTTCTTTTCTTCAGCTTCACAAGTCTTTTCTTTTCTCCTCTTCTCTTCTCTGGGTAATATGCGAAGAGCTCCATATTTCCCACATGTGATAACACCGATAACCTTTATTTAATCAAGGCAGTAGTCCCACCTATTGGCACTTTGTGTCAAAAAGCTAATTAAAGTCTAAAGAATATTATGTTTCAGTTATTTCACGTATCTGATATTACAATATTTTCTCTGTCATAATGTAATATATGACATAATAAAAAAGGATATGAAAATATAATAATAGCCTGAGAGCATATCTTTAATATCACCCAGCATTAAGATGAATATGGTGTATTTTGAGAGATTTTTTTCCCAGAAGATTTTTGATGCTCTGAGAAATTTGCAAGTAATAACGCTGAAGTATTCTGAAAATTATAAACTCCTGTAAACAGGGAAAATAATGGACAAGGGCTCCTTAAAGTGCTGCTCACGCTCACAGTATAAACATGTAAGAACAGTATGTACTATGTCACATTTCTGTAAAGATTTCTCCTGGAACAAAATGAAAAGGACCTTCTTGAACTTTGCAACTAAGAATACCAACGCAGGACATAAAAAAACAAACAAATTTATTTTTGAATTTTTGTAGAACTTTATAGCAGATTTGAAGGTCTTTATGCTTGACATTTGTTCACTTATTTAAATTCAACTTGGCCCCGAGAGAATTTCCATCACATTTAATCATAATCAAGGAAACACTGATGTGAAGAGTAGAGTCAGGAGTGAGAAATTGTGCTTTCCTTGTCCTTGTCTAACACTCTGAATGAAACCAAAACCCTGCCCACCTGTTTCCAATGCAGCTCATATTTCTCCTTAACTCTCTTATTTTGGCTTCTGTCACTGTCATGAGAGGAATTTTTTATGTGTATTAATTACTTGATCTTGGCCTGTGCCGCCTGCATTGGTGTTGCTTTAATTGGACCAACTGGGCTTTTCAAACCTTAATACGTTCTTATAAAATATGCCACTTGGTGAATGCTTTCATCCCGGGCTTCTTTGAGCGTGCACATTTTTAGTGTGTTGGCCCCAGTTGGAATTGGACCCTACAGTAATTTTGGCAGCGTGACTGTGATTCTGTATGCATTGAGCTCCATCACGTTGTATCAACACATTACTCTCTAAGGTCCCATGAATAGAACAAAATTCGATGATAAAAAAGCTCACCACTCCTCCAAAAACATCATTACTGTTTGCCACACATTTGTTTGAACACAGACAACTTTGAATAATTGAATTTAAAACCTCAGTCAGTACAAATTGGATATAAAAGTATTGTCTGCTGCTTATTCTGTTAAATAAACACATTTCTTATCAGTTGAATCACTGGTGGTTTAAATGTTATACCCTAATCCCTTGATCTTCCCCTCAAGCACAAACGTCCAGCAGGCTGTCGCTCTCAGGTTTCTGTGTGTGTATGTGCAATAGTTTCTAATTTCCTGTGTGTATGTATGACCCTGTATACTGAGCAGTAACACACACAGACAGATAGATGAATGGATGGAGGCAACGTGAAGGTTGGTTGCTGAGCTAATCATTGAATGCGTGAATGCAAGGACAGATGAATAAATGGACGGACGAGTGGGGGAAAGGTGGCGATGGTGTCATCTGATAAGGCCTTTTCTAGTTAATGTATCTGTCAGTCTTCTTGGAGGATAAAAGGATGGAGAAAAAAACACAGAGAGAAGGGGAGCTGTGAGCAAAGAGTCACAACAAAATGACAAAACTGTGTAATGGAGGGCAAAATTAATCAATTAATCAATTTTTTGCAACTCACACTCATTTGCCATACATATTTTCATAATAATGCCTTATAGGATGTTAGATCAGGAATGTCAGTCCAGGGGAAACCTCTGGAGAGGAGGGACAGTTAAGAAGATCATCCAGCCATGCAGTTAGTAATGTCATCAACACCAAAATAAATACATAAATAATGAGATATGTAGGTACTATAACCAGACACCAATAATAGTATTGTCAGTCTTGCAACTTCTGCTATTGGAATCCAGATATTTGTCTCTCCTGTGGAGTGAATTCACACACAGACCTTTCACAAAACAGAGCTGGACAAGTTGTTCTATAAAATCCATCATCCTCTTGCTGAAGTCCATAAAATTGTCCAAAGAAGACATCACTGGCTGAGATATTGAGGTACTCATGTTAAAATCAGGAAAATACAGTTCAGACTGTGTGCTACAGTATAGCAGTACCCCCTGCTGGTAGCTTTTGGTAGTGCATCTAAAAAAAGAGAGAGAGGGGTGTCATATTTTACTTTTTAACCAGTTTAAGATGGGAGGAAAACCAGGAAGGCTATGTAATAACTGTGTGACAACATGCAGACATTTTCTCTCATACCAGATTCCCCATTAACATTTCCATCATAATGCCTTTGGACAGTGGTTCTTGACCTTTTTGGCTTGAGGTGATGTCTACTGGTGTCCCCTCGTCACAGGCTATGGCTTCATTGTGGACCTGAGCAGTTCAACCAGTTCAACAGTTTCAAACAGGATTTTTATAGGCCTGAAATGGTAAAGGGATACAATATTTCACAAGAAGAAAGGGACAATAGGAATTGATTAAAAACGTAACTCCTTTCTTACGTCTTTCATCTGGTGATCTCCCAGACTTTGAACCACTGCCTTGAGACATCAGATATGTGTGTGTGAGAGAAATCAGGAATGTCAGTCCAGGTGAAAGATGGTGCACATTGTACTTTTAGCCCATCTGAGGAGAGAGGAAAACCAGACAAGGCGTTCGCTACATGCTACTGTAACCTTTTGATAAATGAAGTGTGAGGGTAGGAACTTTTTTTTTTTATATGTCTCTGAAGTTAAAGTTGCCTTTTAGTTTGACTGTGCCAAATGAAAAAGAGCATGACAGAGCTCTATGTAAGGAGGACAGAGACTGAAAATGCTTTATTTCTAATACACACTAAAAACTACAATAATGCAATTGCAAATAGCAACTGAATGGACTTATAAAGAAAGACTATCTGTCTTTAAGTCTGCAGCTATATTTACATTAATTTTTCCTTCATTATTATTTAAATACATTACCTTTGTGTGATTTGTGTGATTTTTTAGACATGCACAGTCAACACACTAAACTGGCACTAAATCAGACCCAAAAGCTGACATTTGAGACTAACTCATGTCAATTATTAAGTACAAAGACACGCAACAGTCCTGGAGAAGAAATCAACAAGCGCAGAGGAGTAGAATCAGTTTGTTTATTAAACACTTAATCAACTGTTTAATACATCAGAACATCAGAATGAGCTTTAGCTGCTTCGTCAAAAACAGACTGCGGTGCTGTGAGCTTATATTGTCGTCAAAAAACCCAACATTCAATCTGTGATAGCGGAGAAATTAAACACACAACTGTACCTGCTGAACATGTTTGGGCCGCTCGCTCCGGCCTCATGAGGTGAACGTAAAGCAAAGAATCCCTTTAATTAAACAGGCGAACCAGATCATTAAAGTCGAAGTATAAAACTGACAACATCAACAGCACAAAGTAGAAGATGGCGGTGAAATACATTCTGTCAGACCATTGCTTTTGAAACCGCTGTTGTGCTATTTGAAGATTGTGTCTGTAAAACACTGATTGTCAATAGAACTGACGCACTTTTAATACACAAAGTCAGAGATGACAGAGCTGTGAACAGAACAAGAGATTAGATGACCACCAACTGTGATTAGCAGCAAAACAAGGTCTTAAGGCAAATGCTTATCGTTGAACAGTCAGTGAACCCGTTTCAGCCAACTAGGACCACAAAGAACTCCTTCAAGACTTTAATACGTGTGAAACACTTCTGCCTCACTTCTGCATATTTCTACTTCCCAAAACTGTGACCATAAATCAACCTTTGTGCCCTTTTCTAGACAAACAGGCAACATTTTCCATCTCCTTTCACAAACCCTTCAGCCAGATCATTTCCACACACATTTAAAAAACAAACACAGAGTTGAAAACTGCAGGTAGGCGAGTTTTGAATTAAAGAAAGACTGAACCCATGCTGAGTGTAGATAGTAGACAGTAGACTAATGGACACCCTTGATTCACTAATGTCTGCAGTTTGGGGTAAGAAGTGATTTTTGTCACCTGCTGAAAAGCTGTGTGGAAAAATCCAACTAAAGAATATTGAAATCTCTCTGTCTGGGGTCCCTATTATATATCTTCTCCAAACACAGCAAATCCCACCGGCAAAATACCCATAAACTTTACATGAACAGTATTAAAACAGTATATTATATGGCATCTTCCAACAACATGAGTGGACAGTTTTGAGATCAGCAACTAAGACAAAATGTCATGAATGTTTCGCAGAGTCAACCAGAGAACATCACCAATGTCTGAGTAGCTCTAACATATTCTATAACAATTTTATAAACTTCTTATTTATACAGCTGAGGAAGTTTTGTCCTGTTATCCTTCTCCTGGAAATGGGAGAGCAGTGCAGGAAGAGGAAACAAAGACTTTTTGAAGGCTCAAATCTACTTTACTTCTGAAACGATTTGTCAGGTAACTCAGTCCTACGAGTCAATAGACTGAAGGAGGATTAGAAGCTAAATGCTACATAAGCACAGATTTACAGGAATCATGCGTTTCCCTGCTCACAACATCGAAGCACACCGAGAAAAACCAATGAGATGTCCACTGAATAACTCACTTCACACACTTGGAGGCAGTTTACTGTGACATACAGTGTGTGTAAATTCTACTGTTTGGCAATGAAGATTTCCTGAATATATGTATGCTCACCTTAAATTTAAAAAAAAAGAGTTTACTGCATTTGTATTTAGTTTTTTAGTAATAATTTCACTTCAGGACTAAACTAAGTACACGACCAATGAACCAGGCAGTGTTGTTTTGTCTGAAACAAACAAGTAAACAAGTGTTTACTCAGCACACATACTGTATGAGCAATATGAGCATCACTTATCCATGCTCTTCTTTTTATCATGATATAGTTTTAAATGTGATCTTCTCATGCTAGTATGTCTAAGCACACAATGGCACAGTCTATAAACCTACAACCTACCTAATCCTGATGTTATTTTGAAGGCTAATGAAGCACAAATCCATTTATCTAAACCTCAAGCCCGCTTTAATGCAGTTAACTTTCAGTTAACTCAAGAGGGGATTTTCTTTTAAAGGTCGTTTCAACTAAATAAAGAAAAAATAATAATCATTTGTGCAGGTTTTCTCCTTTGGACGTGAATTAAATTGTGTTTTGGTTGTCACAGCATTGCACAGCACGTGTCCACAGTATATATACTGTATATGTATATACAGTATGTATGTGTGTGTGTGTGGGTGTGTACACATACATATTCAAATTCAAAATCTGATTCCAAAAAAGAAAGATTTTGTCACCTAAGTCCTTTTGTCAATTAAAAACAAATGTTCAATAGTTCAAGTGCTCGTACACTCATTCTACCATTTAATATTCTTCAAACATTAAAAGAATATATAGATATAATTTATATATTTAAGGTCAACTGAATCTACTCCAAATTAAATCTGGTTGGCGTAACATGAGTGCAATTATAGTTTAGGACTTATTTGGCATTGCCACTGGTATGGAACATGCCTAGTGATTTATTTTTGTTTTTTAGGCATTAAATGCAACACTTCTTAGAAATATTTCCTAGTGGTATTTTAGAGCTGAGAACATCTCAACAGTAAGTAAAACAGAGAAGATCTTCTTTTTAAACAAATAATGACATCTCATGTCATTGTGGAAGTTTCTGGTCTGCATATAACATGTCATCTTAAAAAATATATAAAACTAAAAGATACTAACAGAGATCAGGGAGATTAATCCTTTTAAAAACTCCAAGATGTTCTCAGTGCTGTAGCTTGTTTCAGTTTGCACGATAATGAGGCTTCACCTCACATTTTTCTAAAGCAGGACTTCTTCAGTTTGTTTGTGCGTTAAGTCTTTCATAACTTTTCTATATACATTGTGCCTGTTAAAGTCATGTACAGTTTATCACTGCATTTTTATTATTCAAACTAACTAATTCCTACCAGCTACACATAAATCTACCTGGGCATCGATTTAGTTGTTAATTTGTTTCACACGACGAATGTAGAAATTCCTTCTATTTAACTGTGTGGTTCCCCAAGCAAGGAAAAACCACTTGAACACCCTGAAACCAAAGACTTGAGATTTATGTAGCTGTAGTATAAATGCTCCCTCTCTGTGTGTCTTCCTGTCTCTCCCAGCAGAGGGCAGTGTTGAGCCACCAGGAGCTTCAGTCCATGGTTGGAAACTAACTGGGGGAGAGGTCACTGAACGTGTCAACATGAAATATTCCTCCTTATTGTTAGAGTTTCTGCTTTTACTTATTTCATCTCCCAGGTCGAATGACAAACTCAGCCTTTAACTTCCTTTGAAACACTCATCGTGTTCAGCAACAGATTCATGATACAGTTCTGTTTCGAAACTCAAACAAAAACAGGGAGTATGTGTCTTCCTATTCCACATATAAAGTCTTCATTAAGACTGAGAGTCTTTGTGGGCACATTGATGCAGTTGGATCGCCATCTGTAGAAGTGGTGGCTCTTGAACTTGAAAAGAAATCAAGTACAACCCGTGTGTTTTGTCTACAGGTTGAATCATTTACTTGACTTGAACACCCACATTCTCAAACACACTCCGTCTCTCAGTCATCCACCTTGTCCAAACAATGTTGGAACAGAGGGAGTGTGAGTTGCATTTCAAGTTGTCGCTGCGGCTTTGAGGTCAAGTGCTAAGCCTTCTAGTCCCCACGTTATTACTGCACTACTCTTCTACGAGGGATTCTGTCATCGCTCTCCTCAAACCTACACCTCCTCCATCACCTCCATGACGATTGTCCTGGGTCCAGTTAGGATCAGGTTGCTGACGGCCCGGTAGTCCTGAGAGAGGACGTTGAGTCCGTTCACCGACACCACAAACTGACACACCTGAAGAAAGACGGGCAGAGAGGGGAGAGATAATTGATGCTTTGGCTGTAATGCTCTCAACTTTCACACCAATCAAACAAGTTAAAATGGAGTCAAACAGGAAGTGAGACATGAGGATTAAAAAAATAAGGGACTTAAAAGTAATACTCCACCAAGAATCTTTTGGGTAATAAAATACTCATCGCCTGCCGGACCAAAGGTGACTTGGATAGCGTGACATGGAAAAAGTGTATTTGTCAGTGCCAGCGTTTGGAACGTAATAAACTTTTGGATCTGTGGTGGAGAAGCGGTTTAAAAAGTTTCTATGGACATTTTAGTGCTTTTTTCCTGTGATTCTGGGTCTCCTTTGTCATCTTATAACTGCTGTGAATCTAAACTACAGCTGTCATCCAAGGCTTACTGTGTGTCGACTGGTTTTTGCTCATTTAGTTGAAAATCTGGGAATCTGCTAAACTGAAAGCACATATCAATTGACCTGTAATGAGGGTATAGTTTGTCATTTTGGTTAAATATGCGTAGTAGCTTTCTTGCCGAGAGTTCGATGAGAAGATTAATACCACTTTCATGTCTGTATGGTAAATATGTAGTTTGACCCAGCAGATGCTTAGCTTAGCTTAGCACAAAGACTGGAAACAGGAGGGAAAAGCTAGTCTGGTTCTGTGCAATGGTAGCAGCACCTCTATAACTCACAAATTAACACATTATATCTTGTTTGTTTCATTCGGGGAAGATAAGAGAGTGGTATCAGTCTTCTCATCTAACTAATAAGTAAGTATGTTTCCCAAATGTTGAACTATATGTCAAAAAGAACGTCATTGTTTAATTTTTTTTTCTTACATATTGCTTAAAGTAATGTTGTCCAAGGTATTGTATTTTACCATACAACAAATCTGGGGTCAGGTAGTATTGGAGCAGAGAAAAAGTGTACATTGCACAGACAGATGATGAAAGGGGTGGGGCTGATTATTAGGGGCCCAGAAGTTCATTTTTTGCCCTGAGGCCCCCGAACAGGTTAATCCGGCCGTGCTGTCGTCCTCTGCAAAAGGAGGAAGCATTTCCAAACATTTCACCAAATTTTAAGTTAAAGAGGGTGAATGTTTGACACTCAAAAGACTTATTCGGTGGAGTATTCCTTTAAAATAACATTCATCCACTCACAGTGCAGCCAACAAAGCCAAAAAATGTAACAATACTTCAGTAAGACAACACAGAAATCAAAACATACTCAAAGCTCCAACAGTAGAGAGAAACACAGAAACACTGATAGTGTTGGTCGTCATAAATGACACCAGGTACAACGTGACCGCCACGCTCAAATCACTCCCCTGTCACGCCTGGACCCCGCCTCGCTTATCACTAGTCAACCCCTGCTCCAACTCGGCAGCTCTGATAGCGATAAGGCTCGTCGTCTGAGCTGCCTTCTAGCTGCTGCTCTTTCAACATGATGCTGCCGTTTGTGCTGCTGCTGTGGTTTAGTTTAGAGAGAACAAAAGCACATAATCACTCGGATAGTTATACTGCCTATAAATCAACAACGTGCAGACGTAGGCCGCTGAGTGACGATGGAAGAAAAACTTTTATAGATGTATTTCACGGGCCCCTTTACTCTGGAAACATCTTACAGAGAGCAGCTATTTAAACCCCGCCTGTTCCTTATGCAAACTGATGTTACATGCAAAACTGAGAATAGAGAATACATGCAGATAGAGGTTAATATTTTTGCTTGTTTTCACAGCAATTGCTGCTAAATGTTTCCTTTCTAAATGTTTCAGGAAAGGAGAGATCAAAATAGGCAGAGGGAATAAGGGGAAAGAGATTAAGAGTGATAGAGGGAAAGAAAAAAATCCCAGACTGTTAATCCTGTGCTGCAGAGGAATTTCAGACTCTCACTGTAATCACATCTGAACCTCTGCAGCCTATATCTCACTACTTGCAAAGTCAAAGTACTCTGGGCACACTCTCTTTTTCTATTCACTTCTCCCTCCGTTCCACCTTTCCTTTTCAACCTCTTTTACTCTCTTCCAACACCTCCCCCTCTTTTCTCTCCCACTGATGCTTCTCTCCTTTCAGGCTGTGGGGTTGTTAGTCTTGGCTGGGGCCCAGCTGGGCTGAATGGCTCCTTGCACTCAGAGGGTTAAAATCACTCTCACACAGAGAAGGGAAAGAGACAGAAACAGGCATGAAGAGAAGACATAGAAAGAGAATAAACAACACATGTTAAGAGGCCGTACTGAGATGTTCAACTTGCATGCAGCATTAACGGCTGTACGCAATGTAGAGAATATTCATTCTTTACAAAAAACACTCAGGTGATGGATGACCTGAGGCCATATTTGAATTGATGTCCCTTGAGGAATCAGAAAGCCAGAGAAACAATAACTGTATTAATTGAAACCACACGTGGTATGGTTCCCTGGTTGATTTGGTGGTTTAAAGAAATAGTTTGATGTTTTGTAAAATATGCTTATTCTCTTTCTTGCCGGGAATGAAATGAGAAGATCGATACCACTCTCCTGTCTGTCCATTAAGTATGACGCTAGAGTCAGGCGACAGTTAGCTTAGCTTAGCATAAAGACTGGAAGCAGTGGGAAACAGCTAGCCTGCTTCTGTCCAAAGGTTAAAAAAACCAAAACACTGCCCACCAGCACCTCTTAAGCTGGGCAGACACTGTAAGGATCCATCAACCAACCACAAATCAGCATTTGTTGCTGCAAATCTACTATAAAGGAAGAAAGAAGAAACAAAAAAGGAAAAATATGGAGCCACAGAAAAAGATGCAGACTTTATGGTTGTGGTTCTGCAGCGACATTCAGTTTTAAGTCATAGCGTGGTCTCAGTGAAGACTGGAGTAGCCACGCAATGTAAAATACTACTCCAATAACATTAAATCAAGCTCACTACAGTTTGTGATGGATCTTTTTACAGCAGCCGTGTGGGAAATCAGATCGTGGAACTGCTCAAACTAAAAAAGACAGCTGACCAAAATTTCTGACACGCCTGAAATCCAACCAATCATCCGAGAGCCAGATCGATAATAATTTGGGCAATTTAATCAGGCATCAAACTGAACGCCAGCTCACTAACACATTATATCTTGTTTTTTTAATCCGTACAGAAAACGAAATGTAAAAACAGCAGAGAGAGTCACGTGCCGGACTATTTCTTGGTCAGCAGCAGTGACTTCCTGGAGTCTGCTGGTTGCTTGGCAACCTCACAGCAATGACAAGACCCCAGGAGTGAATAAGCAAAAAAGAGTATTTCCCAAAATGTTGAACTTTTCCTTTAAGAGAGAGTCAGACTATTAGATCTTTTATGCAACTGGTCATAATAATGTGTCTTCAGATTAAATGTCCAGCATATAAATGATCTTACATATAGTATAAGAGTAATTAGACAATTCCTGATTCATCCAACCTTTAGATGTTATAATCTTTAAATGTTGAATTTTAGGGTTCAAAACCTTTTAAATGGAGGTTCAGAAAATGATGATTATATCCATGTGGTACAAATACTGTAACAGAACATATTGTTCAGTACACACACGTAATGGTGTGCAAACACGCAGTACAGTACAGGATGCACAAATGGACGCAAAGTGAGACAAACACACATCCTGCTCTACCTGCTGCCTTATAAAAGTGCATTAGAAGTCGCTCTGACAGTTACATAAGCGCTCAGATCCATTATGGTCAGGACAATGCTGATGTGTGTGTCTGTGTGTGGTGGAAAAAGATGCAAACACACACAGACGCTGTGTTTGAAAGCGTGTGTGTGTTTGATGAGAAATGAGAAGAGCCTCATGATGCTTTTTACCACCTCCCCACCGCCTGAGGTCAACGGGTGTAAGTTTCTCCTTTGGCTTTTTGCCTGGACCGCAGTGCCAACACCTCACAGCACCGGCGTTCCCTCTACAGGATTGCGTTACCGCTTAATTACACATCAATAAAACTACTCAGGTGAAGTGGGACAGGACTAACCTTCTAGGAACCGCAGGGAGTGTGATGGATTCCTCAAAAATAAACTAACAATGCTGTAGCACACACTGCTGCACACTAGGAATTTAATCTACAGCGATGACACTGAGTGAAAATCTCATATTTCTAACCTAATATTTTGTTGTTGTTTTTTGTCCTCAGCACATAAAAGATAACTCTATCTTTCAGACTAAATAAAAAACACAAAAAAGAAACAAGATTTGGAGTAAAAGAGTCCACATGTAGGTCACACAATCAGTCCACACTCAGGTCAACAGAGCTAATCACACACACACACACACACACACACACACAAAGACAAAAACACACATACTTTATGAGGCCTTTATGACCGAGTGTGAACCATGACACATGTTTCCATGGTGATAAAATATGACAGTTGACAGTAATTAAAGCAGAAGTGATATTATTTCCACCGACTGTTTCCTCTTTCATTGCTAAAACTTAAACTCCTCCACCTTCTGCCTCCTCCACACTCTGACATCATTTACGTCCGTTACTTAGTGAGCAAAGTTTAATTTTGATACCATCATGGGTAGAAAACTGCAGGAGCTTTGCAGATTTTCAAGTTTTTTTAAAGGATCGTCCAAAAAAACAACATCCACTGGACATGAGCAACGGGTTATTAATTATTCAAAAGCTGACTTTTTAAAACACAACCAATAGTTTATTATGTGCTTAATAACTTCATGTTTCACGTGTTTCTCTGCTCCTCTTTCTGGCTCCTGCTGCTTTTTTCATTCAGTCCTCGCTCTCTCCTCCTCTCTCCATGTTGTGGTTTAAGTCGCCGTGCTCTGCATTCCCAGGATTCCTTGCTGCCACTCTGCTTACATACCTTCATGCCAGCTGTGGCAGCAGAGCCACCATTACCCTGTTTTCCTTCCCTCAACACTGTTCCTGCTTTTCCTGCTGCCCTGTGCTACTGTCCCGACCATCCTCCTCATGCAGACTGAAGTTACAGGAAGCACCTCCTTACTCTTCTTTCTACTCCCTCACCATTCCTCTTTCTAGCACTTCTCTCAGTCTGCACTTCAAGATAAAAATATAGATTTAAGAGCAGACATAACAACCCACTCTAAATAATAAAACACTGTTCAAACAACTAAGACACACATCAAGTTGCACCCTCAACAGATTACATACAGTAACCAATTTATATCAGTTAATTTACGCTACAATGGTGACATCCTTTCCTTCTCCAAACCTTTACCCCCTGGATGAAGAGATGGAGGAAACCCTCCATACGTCTCCCCTGTCCTTACCTTCATGCCAGCAGCAGCTGCTGGTCCACCGGGGTCCACGGCCTGGATGTGACAGGGTTTGCTGCCTCGCACCACAAAGCCCCAGCCCACAGCATCGCCTACAATCTGTGGAACGACAGGAAGAACACATGAAATGTTAATACCATATGAAATCTGACTTGTTTTTGATGCACACAGTTAATGTTTAACTTAAGCTCAAATGTGCATCTGTTATAGATTTGTGGTTGTAGCTAGTGAGTGGACCTTTGTGGTTAGATTCTCTCCTTCGTATACTGTTCCCGACAAGTCAAGAAGGAACATCCACACTGTGTGTATACGCATAACATTTATACCCCTTCTAATTTTAGTATTCTTGTTAAGTGTGATACTCATTTGGCATCCTGTGGTGAGACAAAATGCAGAGTGAAACTGGTGAGTGCCTGAGCTTCCTGGAGATGCATATGACTTCAGTGCCCTGCCTTATGTATCTACAAGTGTGTGTGTGTGTGACGGGGAATGTGTGACTGTGAGTATGCGTGACAATATCCATGCTGAAGTAGTCTTTGTTAAGAGCTCAGTTGTGTGTGTGTGTGCGAGAGTGTGTGTGCGTGTGTGAGAGTGTGTGTGTCCTACAGTGAATGTCTTCTTTATAAAAGGTCCTCCTGGTGTCTGCAGCTCCTCTGGACTCACTTGTCTTTTCAGAACTGTTGAGAAAAATGCAAAAATGTTACTTGCTGCCGCGATAATCAGCCGCAACCACATATATAATTATTGCACACACACAAACTGAAGCCCGCAGGCAGAATATTGCTGGTTAAAAAGTGTGTATGTATGTGTGTGTAGAAAGTGCTAATGTCAGTCACATGCTAACAGTGCCTGGAGGCTCGCTGCTTCCTGAAACAGTATAGCTCCCATTCCCCTCCTCCAACTTCCCCTAACCACTGCTCACTTCAACACGACTCCACAGCCTCAACTCAAAAAATGATTTTAATGTCATTTTAAATTCACTCAATTAGTAGAAATGATGAAAAATTTGACAAAACAGAGAACTGGGAAGATTTAGGAGCCAGATACATAAAGAATCCATGCACACACACAAACTATGCATACTGTACAACAATTCCCACACATAAACTGGTCATATTAAAGAGGAATGTGTGCACACATCTCACATGCTTCGGCCCAAAGTGTCATAAGAAACAGAAATGAAAAACGAGGCAAGAAACTGAATCTCATTCGATATTTTAATGTTTTTATCCACTTTGACTGTGTGCATGCATTTCTGCCATCTACACTGATCTATAATTTGTCAGTTACAAACTTCTAATTAACTGCTCAAATTCTTTATTTTTGTCATTCAGTCTGCTTTTTATCATTAACTTATTTAGCTTCTGCTCATTATTAATCCTTTAAAATGAGGTCCTTTGTTACCTGACCTGAATTAATGAATGACACTATACTGTAGGTGCTATAAAACAGCAGTACGTAATGGTCATGCGTATGGATTTCACCAAATATTTGGTGAAAATGCACTTCTTCATTAGGGCGATTACAGAAAGGGTGTTTGTGTGTCCAATCAGCGATGATTTGAGATGTATAAACCAGAACCAATCACATGCACTGCTTTATAAATCTAAAACAAACAGCGAGTATGCACATTCACTTCAGCAGCTGTTTCATATGATTTTTGATCGTGTTAAACTCTTCTTATTACTTCACACGAACATAAAACAACAAAAATGTGTAAAAAGTATGTCGAATAAACCTTAAAGTCCTAAAAGGACTTGCTTTTAAACCTGAGAGCACCTCCCTTAGATAGCCTGTGGCCTGTGAGTACTGTACAGTATGTGTGGTCTTGATCACTTGTGGTCTGTGTAGTACTTACTTCTAATCTGATACGAGAGAGGAAGTCAAGTGAGAGAGACCTTTTATCCTCTTGATCTGCACATTTCCATAATCTCTCTGTGGAAATCCTGATCTGATCTACAGGACACTTTCTTTTTAATACTTCATCATCTGCCATTTCTACTTCATATCTTTTTTATTTTTTAAACTTTCTGGCTTCATAAACGCCACCCAGAAACTGCGCGAGACACAAAACTTTTGCATCGTCTACTGTGAATGTTTTATATTTTTGGACACTGCATCTTCCTGCACAATCATTTAAGGCTAATGTGAAGCAAAGGGGAATTTTGTGTGTGTGTGCCTTCCTTTTCCTGTTCATTGTGTATCGTGTGTGTGAACGCTCATGTTGAGGGGGCTCTGCTGCTACAAAGAGTCTCTGTCAAGGACTCTGCTTGGATTAGACACATCAAAGGAAACACCACGGTAGTAAAGACACACAGAGCAGAAAACACACACACAAACACACACGCATGCAGCTCAAAGGTATCGCCTCTTCATTCAAATCTCCACTCAGGAGTTAAAGCAGTCCATCTCCAAATGATATGCATGATTATCACTCGCTACAAGCAGCACATATCCATCTTCCTCTGTAGTCAACACGAGGACATTTTTCTTTAACATTTCTTTATAAGTTTACTAAAATAAAGTAAAGTTTGGATGGATTGAATGGCAGGAGGTGGTAGTCTTTGTACTTTCATACTTACAAGAAACTAGCGTTAAGTATGAAATGTCAACTTTAATGTTTTAAAATCTATGAATTATATGTCTTTAAGAACACATTTAAAGTATAATTAATGTGTTAACATCACTTGGCTTAACCCAGGAGCCATTAATCTGTCAGTATGTACACAAAACATCTACCACATCACCTCCACTTCTACACCAGTTTATTCACATTCATTATGAGATGGATACAGCCGATCTGCATGCATTGGGTGAAGACCAGGACCACGACTTGGTCAGGTTGCCATTGAACTAATTGAAAACCACCTGCTTTTTAAAGTTGACACATAAACTAAGACACGTTTCCCGAAAACAAAATGAAATCACTTTTTTTACACCTCTAGTATTTCTTGTTAAGAGCTGCACAGTGAGGATTACCAGACTTGGGGTTGCAAAGGACAGGTGGACTGCTGCTGAGCGTAGGACTGCTGCTGTAGTAACCGCTGCTGCCACAGCTGCTGCTCATGCTGCTCCGCCGAACTCCGACCACCACCTTTATCTCTTTAGTGGGACTCACTGAGACAGAGACGGAGAAGTAAAAGAGATGTTAGACTAAAGACAGACGGTAGGAAGTTTATTCATTCTGCCTTTCTACCTGCAGGAAAAGTGCTAACCCTAGCTGAGTTTATATAGAGTCTTTTACTTCATTAATATTCAGAATTACAGCTCATTCTGAAAAAAAGCCTCATTGTGCTATAAACTAGCACATATGTTTGAAAAGAGTGAATATTAGTTATGTAAACCCTCCTCCCCATTACTTCCTGTTTTCCTGATATGGTTGCCCACTTCAGTTAAGTCTCTCTCTCTCTCTCTCTTTACGATTGTTTGCTAATTATATGGACTTTCTGCCACTTCTTTGACTGGTACATGTTTCCCAGAGGAACCTTCTTTGAATAGGTGATGTTACAAGTTTTTAAGAGAAAATGAATATCTCCATCTGTTATCAAAGTTTTGCTGAAGAACTGGATTCTGTGAGTCTTTCTTCTATATTACAGCAGAGCGTCTAAATTGCAGCCCTCGTCCAATCATTTTATGTTCACGTAAATATTTGTGTGGAATTTGAAAGTGCTATTTATCACATTCAGATGGAAAAAAAAGAAAAATATCCACTGCCACAGAGGGCCAACATTTTTATAGTGACACAGTTTAAGTAGAGTATAATCTGAGCTGAATAAACCAAACCAAATCAAATCAAACCCGAAGCCGAGCTGAAGCTGCAAATCTCCACAGCTCAACTACTTATTTTTCAGAGGCCAAGTCAGCTGGACAATGTGATTGAACAACAGCACTTTTTTACCACGTTCTTCTGCCTGGCAACACAAATAGCTCTACTTCATTATCTTTATGTAGCAGACACCACCAAGGACACCAGCTATCACGTGCGTGTGTCAACAGAAGATAATGCAAAAAGGGGTTAATGTGTCACTGCGGTTCTTTCCTCGAGGACAGAATCCAATAACCAGGGAACATTTAATTTTTTTAACGAGAACATAGAAAGACATTGAAGCTTGAGGCAGTTAACCTCAGCTTCTCTGTCAACCACACTGACAGCTACTAGCAGCTGGCGTATTACGTTATATAATATACAGTTACTTTGTGTGTGTGCGGTACACTTTCTACCTGAGAGGAAGCTGGTGTTGCCTCCATCTGAGTTCTGTTTGCGGAGACAGAAGGGGCTGTCGTGACTCTCAGGGATGCTGCGACCGCGCTCGTGAAGAAGTTCGATCAATCGCCGTCGGCGGCGGAAATTCATCCTGAACTGGTAAAGGAGGGGCCCGTCGACAAAGTGATGCTTGTTGGTGACTGGAGATGAAAAAGATAAACATGGAGAGAATAAATAAGCTTTGTTAAAGAGAAAGAGAGCAGGAGAAATAAGACAAGGTAGAAAGCACCAAAGGCTTTTGAAGCTACCATCTCTCCTAAATATCTCTTCTTTAGGACAAAGCATGAAGAAGGTGGAGATGTAAAGCATAAAGAAATAGCTCGATTGGCTCGTTAAATGTATTTCTATACTGGCTGTGAGTCAGAATCTAATGACTTAAGTCAAATTATTTTTGTGAAGTGAATGTGTAATCATTTTTTTCCGCTGGCCAGCTTGGCTAAAAACCTCACAGATTCATGTTTCTCACCTGAACTGAGCTCAGCCGAGCCTGAAACTGAACTCAGCTGAGCAGCACAAAACAAACTGTCCACTGAGCTGGGATCACCTGAGTTGAACAAACATAAACTGACCTCAGAGAGCGTCGACCTGGGACACGTCAGCTGAGCTGATAAGAGCAGCTGAATCGAGCCAGATTTGATTTAGAGAAAGGCAAAATCACATGTAACTGTCAATGTTAAAGTCCTGCTTTTATCTTAGTGTTTGTTTTTTTAAGGATTTAAAATTATTTTCTGAATTCAGAGATATGAAAAGATAGTGAAGACTGAATTTTGGAAAAATTTAAGATAAAATGTTAAAACTGAGATACAGGACGAGACACACAGTTAACATTCCTCAGTTTATTATCTATAATCTATCCAACAACTTCTTAAACACGAATTTTTATAAGGTGGTATGATCTACTGGCCCCTTTATTGATTGTTGTGACTCTCCCTTTTATGGTTCTTGCAGTGTTAAACCTGTTATTTTCCAATTTTTATCTACTTTGATACTGATTTATGCCTGTTATATCTGTTCATGTCTTTGTAAAGAAGTTCAAAATGTTCATAGTTCAAGTTCATAAATCACAGGAAATGCACAAGCAAGCCCATCAACCACCCAGCGACATACGTCAGAAACCTGCTTAGAAACCAGAGCTCAGTTGCCTGTCTGGTTATGCAAATTTAATAAGACTGAATTCCCCTAAATCTGTATTCAAATTGGTTTATTTTCGTCAGAGGCTGCGCTGTAATGTCATTCCTAAATGACTCATCAGGCCCATTCATACAGGATAAGTAATCAATTTTAAATCAAAACACTTCATCCCAAAATAAAACCACCCCTCTAATGTAGCTCTCATTAGTGTTTCTTGCCTTCTATAGCAGCAGTTCCTCTTATCCAACCTCCTTCACTGGGATTTGCAGATCCAAAGACCAACCGAGGCCCTGAAGCTAATCCTGAAGCCTCAATGAAAGGATTTTAAAAACACAAGCATTTCTTACTTCCCATCATTCTTTGAAAAACCATTCAAACCCATTAGAAATACATATTTCCTCCATATATCCTCATTGAAATCATGGATTGTGTTGTTCTTAAAGCGCTAGTCATCTATGGTTGAAATGAATACATTAGTCCAGCTGTTGGATCATTTATTTGACCACTAAGGTACTTTGCTGAGAATTATAAGGACAGATGCAGCATCGTTACATTCCTGTCAGACAGTTTAATCTTTTAAAATATTTTTATTTTTTCTTATAGAACAGTATTCAGAGTATGACAAAAGTATTGAAGTAACTATTCAAGCAGAACTATTAAGAAAGCTGCCAATTATCAGCACAGAAGGAGGGAGAAGATAAAAATGTCTATCAGACAGTTCCTGTATGTCTGACACCGATATGTACAGCCACATACTAATCTCGTGTATTTCTACTATGTAGTTATTTTAGTTATCGTTCAATTTATCAGCCGTCAGCATAATAAGAAACACACACTGGGCGTGTGGTTAGTTCACACGTCCTTTTGTGGGTGCAAGCCTATTGTCAACCTAACAAAATCCTTTTATTATATGTGACAAAAGAAAAAAAATATGGAACAGCCTTTAGAGAAGTGTTTTACTCTCCTCCCCACATAAATAAATTTAACTATACTGTAAAACTGAGTAGCTGTTTTTCTTGTTCAGTTTAAACTGATTTAAGAAGCTCTTCTGGCAGAAACAGAGTCAGTTAAAGATTTATAAAACCTTGCCCAGTATGACTACAGCCTGCTGTTGGCCCACTATCTTTGGCACAGTGTACAGCAAATCTACTCTGACCACTTGTGTGATTTATTATTAATTTGCTTATGTGGGTTATGTGCATTACCTGCAACATTTTGGTCTGTTTTAAAGCTGCCTCTTTGCATGGGATCCCTAATCTCGGCTGGTCAGGTGTATAATGCAGAAAAACAGTCACAGTAAACAATGATAACCAAACACAATGTGGATCCATCCAGACTTCTATACATTATATGTGTGAATGTGTGAGCAGGAATGCAGATTAGCTCTTTATCTCTCCCTCTCTACCATGTCTATAATGTGTTTCTAATGGGCACTGAAGGTCTGTAAACACATTATCTATAAAACTAAATTAGATTAAATCACTTCCCTTACTGTAACAAAAGGGCGTATGACGATATGTACAGTGCAAAGTCCACATATCACCCGTGTAACACTCGTGCAGCTATTTCCACAGGGAGGATGACACTATGAAGTCTGTGTGAGGCCGGCAGGAAGCAGATCAGGGTCTGTATTACATTAACGAAGTGAAGTGAAGTGGTATTTTTATGATGTATTGTTCCTTATGGCCATACACAGTCTGTAATCCACACCTAAGTAGCTGCTGACCCCCAGCTGTGTTGAAGGTTATATTGTATGTATGATTTATTCTATCCTGTATTTGTTTAAAAATACAGCCAAGCGTATGTGTATCTCAAGATAGAATTAAAAGACTGATGTGTAGTCTGTCTAAATCTGTATAATACGTATGTATGTTCAAATGAAAAAACAAACAAACCCTCCAGCACTGAGGCCACGTGACTCCTCTGCAGTAATGCACATCCTTATTGAATCAGACACGGGTGTGAGCAACAGACATCAGTGTCAAATCAAATTTCATGTCATGTGGTGACCCGACAGAGACTCATTCAGGATCTGCGTCCAGTGTTAAACAAGATCTCAAATATAAACACACCCCATAGACGAACACACAAACGCACACACACTATAACTTCGTGTGGGTCAGCATTCACTCCGTGTCATAATATTTCCACATTTTGAAAATACCTTTGAAACCTTTTTAGGCATCAACAATCATTATCAGTACTGATAACTAAAGCACTCAAACAGCTGGCTTTAATTACGCCTTTAATTGGCTTGAATTAACGAGGGGGCTGCAAACACACACTCACACCAGGGAGTGACATGTCTGATTACACTGCACACAAAGCAGAAGCGTTAATGCTCCTCTACAATAAATGAGAGAAACACTTTGATTTTCAGTTCCTCTCAAAATCCCCAATAAACTTCTAAAGTGCAGAGCATGTACTGACGATATGACGCATTACTACCTGTTTTCCGACGTCTCCGTTTGTTTATGGTGGACAGATTTGTTCATGATTTTATTGTTTTAAGTTGATAAACATTTCAGGATTAACTTTGTGAAATATAAAACATAAATTAATATACATTTATCTTCTTCCTCCTCTGTAATCAAGTTGTTATTTTAAGATTTTTCTATTTTCATACTAGAACTAAAACTCAGTTGTGGAAAGTAACTAAGTGCATTTACTAAAGTACTGTGCTAAAGTACAATTTTGTGGTACTTTAGCACAAATATTTCCATTTTATGCTACTCGATATTTCTACTCCACTACATTTAAGGGGAAATATTGTACTTTTTACTTCATTACATTTATCTGAAAGCTGGAATTACTACTTTCTTTACACATTTTACAGGTTTAGCAGGTTTTCTGTTAATCATAAAGTTAGTTTGATCCTCGGCTGTCCATATATCAAAGTGTCTTTGAGCAAATTTCTCCCCATGTGGGTCTAAAAAAGTGCATTTTCACATTATAAAATCATTGTAGAAAATATGATTTAATATATGACACTATCACAGATTAGAGTACCTAACAGGGCATATAGGGTAAGATTAGCTCGACCAGCTACAGTACATTAAAATGCATTAAAATGCTGTTGCATTTGTGTTAATCCAGAATACGCTTCTGTACTTTCACTTACTTTACTTTTACTGACCTTCTTGTAGTAACATTTTGAATGTAAATATAGTTTAACATGGTGGTATTAATACTTTTACTTAAGAAAAGGGTCTGAGTACCTCTTCCACCACTGCTAAGACTATAAGCTGAACTAATCACATTAAACAAGTGTATATATATATATATCACATATTCACAGATAACATGATAGTCCTTGTTGACCTCCTGATACCCCTGACATTCAGATCACGTGTTCCTCGTGTTTATTACTCACTAGCTCAGTCTGTGTCTCTATTCACTCCTCAACGTCGCTCCAGCCAGGTCAGGTCAGGCAGAGGAGACACACAGAGTCAAGCAGCGGTGAAAGAAGTTGTCAGATCCTTTACTTCTTTACTACTAAGTAAAAGTACTAATACCACACTGTGAAAATGCTCCACTACAAGTAAAAGTCCTGCATTCATTGCTTTTACTTAAGTAAGGTTACTTAAGTAAAAGCATTATCAGCACAATTTACTTTGAGTATCAGAAGTAAAAGTACTCATTGTGCAGTAAAATGTTCCCTGTCAGTGTTTTATATCTGATGTTTCTGGATTAATATCACTGCTGCATTAATGTGTATGTTGTATTTTACTGTTGTATTTGTTTAAGGTTGAGCTCATTTTAACTACTTTATACACTGTTGGGTAGTTTAATCTACAGCAATGCATCATGGTCTATAAGATCATCATATGTTTGTAGCATCACTGTTCTGTGAGAACCACGCATCTCTAAAAAGTTTCATGAGCTCAGAAAAACAGCCTGTTTTCAGCTTTGTGACGATGCATCTTTCAGCTGATCCAAGGAGGGTTTAAATAGTTTATTTATCTTAAGAAGGAGGAGAATTTTCTCAACTCATAAAAGAACACTTTATCCTTCAGTTTATCAGAAAAATTCAAAATCACCAAATTTGGAGATACATGATTTTCACTGGGCAAGAAGGGTGTGAAAACTGTAATCTGAAAAGTAACAAAAGCTGTCAAATGTAGTGGAGTATAAAAGTACAATATTTGGAGTAGAAGTATAAAGTACCATTAAATGGAAAGTACAAGAGTAGTGAAATATATAATCCCAGCCAGTGTGAGATATAATGTGGGTCAGTTAAGAACCCCAAATGAGCTGTAGTGAGTTTCAGGAGTGCTGAACTTACACAGTTTCCATTTTAAAGTTTCCAGTTTCCCATTTGAGACTATGTTAGCCTACTTTTTGTTTCAGGTATGAGGGCTAGAAGTATTTTTTTTACAGATTTGTTTTAATAGAAAGGTGTGACTGTAATCCAGGTCGGATCTATCTAAACATATCTATGATGCTAAAGCGGCCAGCTGGGTCTCCTCTGTGTTGAAAACTGCTGCGAGCTCAGATTGAACTGCACATGACTTTGGCGAGGACTTTTTTTAGTTGAAAGGGTGTGTTTAAATGTGCAGATAGGGCTGTAATCACACTATAAGACTACAACACTTATCAGACTGCATGACCCAAAAGAGCAAAGCAAAGGTGACACAGTGTTTTAAATGGAAAGGTCTCCGGGTTAAGGAGGAGCTGTGAAGGACCG
>NTHP01000077.1:0-12673 GCA_003416845.1 Oplegnathus fasciatus | reverse complement strand
CTTTTGATATGTAATGTAATAACTAAAGTAATATTTTTTCACTTCCATTCACTGAGCCTCCCCTGAAAATCTTTGGAGCCCCCCTGCGGAGGCCCAGCTCCCATTTTGAAAACCTCTGCTGTACAGTATTTAGGTTAATCGAGGTTAAATCCATTTTCTCATTGACTTTCCTTTTGAACTCAAGGAAATTTTGATTAAAAAAAAAGAAGCAGACAGAATACAGGAGTCTAATCTTTGAGACAAATTTGTATTGAAAGTGTCACAGATCTTATGTACAGGAAGCATTTAAGTTAATAAAGTAACTGATTGCACATTCACAACATGTGAAACAAGTTTCTGTATCTAAAGTGAACATAAAACCAGCGCTTCCACCAGGACAGATGAAGTCATCTGGCTGCTCATTGGCTACATTGGTAAGCATGTGTGTGTGTGTGTGTGTGTGTGTGTGTGTGTGTGTGTGTGTGCGTGCGTGTGTTCTGCAGAGTAGTGGTCTTTTGTGAATATTCTCATATTTAATAGTTTATAACCTACATATAAAATAAGTAAAAACCTGAAGGATATTTTCAGACATACTCAAAACTGTTTCAAACTTGTGTGTCTGCTATGCTTGATTACTCTGAGGAGGTTTGGGGCCTTAGAAATACTTCTGTGTGTGAATCAGTGCAAAACAATGCAAAAAGATATTTTCTCGGTGTGCACAAATATGCACCAAAGTTAGCTATAGTGGGGCGACATGGGTTGGGAAGCATGTGAGGCTTGCTGAAAGATATGTATAGCTCAGTTATGGAATCAGTTACTTGATTTGGAAGAAAGCAGGCTGACAAGAAAGGTACTTTTATGGGATAAACAAAAGTGTACTTTGTTCTGTAACTATGGGTTTGGTGAGGCATTTCTCAATAATGAAAAGAGCAACATTTGTTTGTTCAGAGAATCTGTGTTTACTACAAAACTGCAACATTTAGGATGACAATATACATATATATATACTGAGAATTATGCTATATATAATTTATCTACATTAAAAAGCAAAGATCTTTATGTGCCCAGCTGAGAAAAAAAAGTTCCATTTTGTTTTTAATGCCCTTTTGTATTGGGAAATGCTCAATGTTTTGTTTAGTAAGATAAAAACAGATATTGATTTTGTAAATATGTAACAGAAACATTTAGTTTAGCGAGTTAGTTGGAGAAAGCCTGGGAGATGAGAAAAAAAGCTCTTCATCAGGATAAACTGGAGGTATGTAGCAATTCTTTTCAGTGTACAGTTAATTTCAGTATGTTATCTGAAAGAATGTAGAAGTATTTTACAATTTGTATAAGTATTGCCGGAAGATGTGTTTTTGTAAAAAACTGGTGTCGTATCTATGTGGGATGGACCAGATGTTTGGCATGACACAGAAATGAAGAATAAACTAAACTATACATACAGTATATGTTGTGAACCATACAATGTTCAATGTTCCTATCCTGTAGTCTGTCTATCACCGGCTTAACCCTTGTGAGTGGATTTTGGAAACAGAGACGAGCGCTCGGAGAACAAAGTGAAAGAACGCAGTCAAAGTTCTGAAGTTTAATGAAACACACACAAGTATGTAGGCTGTAGGCATGAGAGTAGATACATAACAGTAGATAAAGAAAGAGATGGATAGTGGCAAGGAGTCAGCCATCAAATGTCAAGGTTGGAACAAGAAGATGAAGGGTGAGCTTGGGAGTGAATCAGGTGCTACAGTCATGAATTATGGGAACCAAAGTCAGGAAAGACTGGGCTCAGAGTGTAAGAGGAATGGGAAGCAGCACAGAGAGATAATTATTCCCAACAGTATATGAATACATAATGGACAAAGGCACTTAACTGATCAGCTTGTCTTATTGTTCACGCTGACACGCAGGCAGCTAAATTCCCCTACACGCTCCCTACATCAGTCCAGATGTGATACAAATGACAGGACAGATAATACTGTTGCTGGACTTCTCTGTGTAAGCTGAAACATTAAAGTAAGTTGCAATGCTATCAACATCCCAGTCAGTGAGTGAGCAGCAGGTATCCATTAGTTGAAAATACACCTGGGACATCGCTGATTGTGGTGAAGGCAGAACACTTATTGCATTATCGTGGTTGGTTCCCATTTTGCCCGGTCCACGTAGGAAAGGCACACTGAGCTCTACTTCACATTCACATCTCCTGCTGAGGACTTAATCACATCTCTTTCTCTACAGTAGTGATAGTGAACTGAGGTTCTTATTATTCAGTGATTTAATCAATCAGTCAGGGATAGCCAATGAGAAAGCTGGGTATATAATTATTGACAAAGATATTAGTAAGAAAGGTTCCAAGATCCCTTTACAACCAGATGTTTAAAGGCTGACTCTTTTTTTCAATGTGCAAGAAAACATGATAAAGTGCCCTCTAGGATGCCCTTCCAGTGGAGAAAACATGAAAGTGCCCTCTAGGATGCCCTTCCAGTGGAGGAAACGTCATAAAATGTCCTCTAGGATTCCCTTCCAGTGGAGAAAACGTGATAAAGTGCCCTCTAGGATGCCCTTCCAGTGGAGAAAACATGATAAAATGTCCTCTAGGATGCCCTTGCAGTGGAGAAAACGTGATAAAGTGCCCTCTAGGATGCCCTTCCAGTGGAGAAAATGTGATGAAGTGTCCTCTAGGATGCCCTTCCAGTGGAGAAAACGTGATAAAATGCTCTCTAGGATGCCCTTCCAGTGGAGAAAATGTGATGAAGTGCCCTCTAGGATGTCTGTTTCATCATAAATGCATCACGACTTTATGCACGCTGGCACCCCACCGCATGCTGCTGGTGCCCTCTTTATTTTTTCGCCCCTGCCCATCAGACACCATGAGTCTGCCACTGATTAGCGATATAATCTTTTGCTACTAAAAGATATTTCATTGCTTTTAAAGCAATATAACTCCCTGTGAAGGGTGGTCGTTAATGCCCATTATTACATAAACATACAAACACATTAGCTTGTTTATTTGCTGACACCATACTGTAACGTCTGTCGGTAATATCCCATGGTGGATATCAACGTCCTCTGCGGGCCACAAGGTTGATTTTGTATTTTATTTAATTTGTTTTGTTTTGTTTTTAGCTTTGAGAATGTCACAGTGTCTAAATAATATCTAACTGGCAGAGTGTTTTGACCACCAACGATTCAGAAATTGTAGAAATTAATATTTACAGTTATGGTTAAGAGGAGCATATTAGCCTCCATGCTAACATCCGGGCCGTTCTTGCCCCCTGTAAATCGAGGTTATTCTTGGTAGTGACAGCCAATCACGTTTCCGTCTGCCGCCACAAATCTACCAGGATTTGTATGCTATGGCCAATCAGCGCTCGTATTGCTACCAAGATTTCCCCCAGCAACCAAGAATTGACCAATCAAATGTCTCTGAGTGCCTGGAGACATTGCAGTTTCTGGCTGGAATTTTAAAAATAAAATTGAAAACCATAACGACCGATTACAATTGCTCCACTTCTTACCAACATTTAAGTAAGTCAATCCTTTATAGCTATTGTGAATGCCAATAAATTGGCAAATATATTTTAATGAATAACCTGTAACCTGTAAGTATGTGTGTGAGTAGGGTGGGGATGGTGGTTAGGGCTATGTTGGGGTTTATGCCTTTATTTTTGTTTTGTTCATTTTGTTATTCATGTTGCACTTTTTTTCAATACATTTTAATGCACTGTTTTAGTTTATTTATGCCTTAAACTATTTATGTTACACCTTCTTCTTCTTATTATTATTATTATTATTGTTATCATTATTGTCGTTGTTATTATCATTGTTGATGTTGTTGTAACTATATTAAAAAATATAAAACGGGTTTGGACGTTTCTGTGTATTGATTTCTTCTTCGTCGTCGTCTTCTTCCTCTTATTATTATCATTATTATTATTTTATAAGTTAAGTTATTACAACACCTTCACTCAAAAAATCTACAACTTTTAATATCAACACAAGACAGGATTGTCTGAACTCAAACTATGTAGATAAATAACAATAATCCTCATATTTGTCATATTGTTTGTCTTCTTGATCATCACATAAGGTCCTTAGTTTGACTGTGGATTTTACATAGAGCTGCCTCACATCACTGTTATTTTAGTTGTTATACATATTTATACATGATTATAACGAGTCAGGAACGAGCGGGATTCGATACGACGATCTCAGGGTGTCAGGAACAGCCTAGGATGGATATCAACGTCCGACCGCGACATCTGCTGGCTAATGAGGGCATTGCGGGCCACGAGGTTGAATTTGTATTTTATTTAATTTATTTGATTTAGTTTTTACACCATTAGCCTGTATAATGTATCTAAATAATATCTAACAGGCAACGCGTTTTAATGACCCACGATCCAGAAATTGTACAGAAATTGTTACACTTAAGAAGAACATGTTAGCCTTCGTTCCAACATCCGGGCCAGTGGCGCAATGGATAACGCGTCTGACTACGGATCAGAAGATTCTAGGTTCGACTCCTGGCTGGCTCGTATCTTTTCTCATTTGAATAATTAAAAAAAATATTCTTTTGAACGGCTGAACTCTTTTAAGATCGAGGGAGAGAGTCACTGAAACAATATATGTAAAATGCTATTCATTTATTTTACTCTCACGTCTATATCATCTTTTATGTGCAGTACAAGTCCGTAAACGTCTAACCTGAAGCGTTTTTCCTCGGGCCAGTGGTGTTATGGAAAACACGTTTCCTTTTCATTTAACAGTCTTAATACTGTCCAGGAAATTTACTCTGTATATCTGTAACAACATAAATACAATATTATACTAAAATTGTGAAGAATTTATTATAACAGTTTATCTTCATCGGGCCAGTGGCGCAATGGATAACGCGTCTGACTACGGATCAGAAGATTCTAGGTTCGACTCCTGGCTGGCTCGGTTTCACTTTTGAACATGTCTTTACCTGGTCTTCTTAAATAGATATCGACCGAGACAACAGGAGCGCCAGTTTAAAAGCTACATAATTCATGTTTTCTTCATCCATATTGTGATTTCAGGTGTACATTCAAGAGTAAATCAGGAAAATGTAGTTCCAACTTCTGGTAAACTCGTTTTTTTTTCGTTGTTTGTGTTTCTAGAAAAGTTAATAGTACTTCACCAGAGGGACAGCTCAACCTCCAAACAGCATGTCACTTAAACAGCCATTCCTGATGTGTGGTATCAGTCAAATTCTGCAAGTTGAGCACTTTTTTGTGTTTTCCTGCAATCAAAAGAGCAGTGCAGGGGTCCAACTACTTGGAAATGAACAGTTTTGATACATGAATTACACTGTGGACCGTTGATCAAATCATGCATTCATGTTAATGAATATTAAGCAGATCTACTAGTAAAAGCAACACTAAATAGATATTTAATTGTCTTCATTGAAAGCAAGATATCATATGATTTGTTAATGAATTTACATTTTTCTACTAAAAAAAGAAAGGTTGGCCTATTGCAATGCATTTATTAAATATTTTCTTTACAACAATCATACAACACATATGCATATGTTTGCTCTTCATCGTAACTGCAGTTGGCTATGAAATAAGGTCCTCAAATGACACAACTTAAGTATTAAATTAGTAAATTAAAGACATGAATAACATATGAATGGCAAAGTAGGCAATCAAAACTGTGCTCCCCACTGCAAATCAAATTAGAATTTAAGGGGTTTTGCACAAAAGTCAAAATTAAACAAAAGTAAATGAGTATAGGCCTACAATATATCTCTTCTTTAAATATACAATGTTTGCAACTGTAACAAAATACATAACCCCCCAGGCCTGATACCAACCTCTTCATATGTGCATAGAAAACTCATAAATCTATCTCTAAGTTCTGAGAGACAAATAATGGCTGTTTACTTATTACAGAATGATATAACCTGGCTCTCCGAAGCATTCTTGCTCAGACATGACAAAAAAGAAAAGTCATAAAAACGTTTTACATGACTGAAATGGTAAGCCCTACGCAAATAAAGGCATATAGACCTTAAGGATAATGACATTGTTTAACATTTCCATGGAATGGTTGTTTTCAGAAATTATTTGATATAACTTATTGCATACTGGAAATTACATATGGAAAATAAACAATAAATGGCTCTGGTTAGCAATGGTAACCACTTTGAGAATGAACACTTTCTATACAGAAAAAGGAAGGAATTACTGTTATGCTACTGCTTTTTAAAATAATGTTCAACACCAATTGTTTTGTGTATTTCTCATATGTAAATACACAATAACTGTTATTATTGCATGTAGAAACGGATGTGGAGACACAACAGACATCCAGAACATCCTGTAAAAAGCCTCTACAGTTTACATGTTTTAGAGTATCATATTACTGAACCATTATTTTCCACTAGTTTAATTAGTGAGCCAGCAGGTGATCCTTTCTCCGAAACATTAGGTAGCTGTGATTTACGGACATGATTTGTGTAAATTATCATCCTTTAGATGATTTAAGGAACAATTGTGAACTGTAGTTTCACAGCAGAAGTGTGAAGTTGAAGGTACACCGTATCTAAAATGAGTTATCAGGTATTTACACAGCTAATGCAACTGATGTTTAAATTTAAAATAAACCATATGGCAGCACTTCTGCCTTCTGTATGCAGCAGGAATATCGCGATGCCTCACTGCATTTAAAGTAGGGCTTTGGTGTATTATGATACTTCATAATTGGGTCAAAACTTCTTCAGGCATAATGGAAACTTCATTAACATTCCTGTGAAAATACACATCAAACCACAGCATGATCTGATGATTAATCAATCCTCTACAACAAGAATTGTACATTTCCAGCCCTGCTGTCAGTCACTCTTTGGTAGTTCCTCCGTAAATCCACCAGGTGTCTCCCTCCGCCTACAGTAGCGCTAGTAGGAGGCGGCGGCGATGGAGGAGGAGCAGCCCGGCTCGATGTTCTTCAGGTGGCAGGAGTGGCAGAGGAGGTGGCCGTTCAGAGGGTAGCAGCGGTGACCCTCCTCGTCGTTCAGCTCCATCTTACATTCCTGGACAACACAAAGGGGGAACAAAATGCATCCACTGAAAGGTTACATGAGTTTGAATAGAAGAATAGAGGATAATTGGCCTGATTTCTGCTCTGCATCAGCCTCATTTCCAACCACTGAAAGATTGGACAGCAGTAATTACCTCAGAAGTGTAGAAGTGCAGCATTTAGAACAGGTTCATTCCTACATTTACAAAAAGATTTAAACTTCTCATTATTACTAAATCTCAATAACATGCTCTGGTCGATGAAGGATTCCTTTATCTGCCTAGAAATCTGTTTACAAAGACAAAATCGTAAGAGATGCTGCTCTTTGAATTTCTTGAAAGATTAACATAAAACCACCAGGAGGATGCAGCCACTCAATAGTTAAACACTTCTTTAACAGCTCCTCACAGCCCACTGATTTTCATTTCCATGAAGTGAAAGAACAGCAGCTGTCAATCAGCCTTTGGCAAAAAAAAGAAAAGAAAAGGAGGAGGCACTTGAGTAAAATCATGAGATAGGGATGATGAGGTGTTGCATACCTGCTCTCCTAAGCAGTATAATTACCACCAAGACTGTAATTAAGATCGGGGATCTACTCATAATGATTTCTCTTAATGAGCCATTCAGAGCGTCGCTGGCTCTGAGCCACTAAACATGCACTATTTCAAATGCAAAGCTTCATTTTCACTTTTGTAACAGAGGAATGTGGCGTGTTTTAAACCCACCTCACAGTGATAGCATTCCACATGATAGTCTTTGTCCATGGATACAACTCGGATGGTTTCATCAGACCCCTGGAAAGAAATTCAGACAAGGTGACTGAAGCCAATCTGGCCAGAAGACAGTCCACTGTCTTGTTCTGTTCAATCTGACAAAAGCTTCAAAAGATTGATAAAAAGCATGCGCCCGCTGATGTCAGCCAAGAGCTGAATTGTCTGTACTTTAAACTACTCCTCTGCATTACAACGTTGGAGCTCAAGGGTTTGTCAATTGTCTCTTTAAGCATAGACTCACTCTGTTGCTACAAGTTCCATTATATTTCCTGAATTTACTATAGAAAAACAAGAACTCACACTCAGGACACTTGTAACAAAATAGGACTTACAAATAATACTAATACAGACACAAAATATAGCCGCAAGGAGCCAAAGATTGAAGCAAATCATTTACAAATTTGTGCGTTCAGATTGTGTGTGCTCTTTGTCCTCCTGAGACTGGAGCTGTTTCTTCCCCTGGTTACAATATCACCCTGAGAGGAAACTCCCCTGAACATCCGTACAACAGCTTACATAAATGTACAAGACTATGTCCTCTACTCCTAATACACACACTCCCAAACACACATTACCTCTCCTCTAAATACCGGCCTCACTGCTTACTCAAAGGGGAGGGCAGGGGACATTCCAGCAAAGTCAACTCTAATTTTGGACATTTCTTTGCTTTTGCCAGCATGTCCTGCCTGTGTGTGACCCTCTCTCCGATCCGTCCGCTCTTCCGCGTCAAATCAAAGCCCAGAGATATCAGGCCTCGCACTGTTTTGACCTGCAGTCTAGTGGGAAATATGGCTGTATTGAACTATCTGCTACTTGCACAGCTAAGTTCTGTGTTTGGGTCATAACTGAGTAAACATGAGCAGATAAGGATTTATAATCTGCCGAGCTCCTGGCGGCTGAAGGTCCACAGGTAAAGGTGAACAACTTCTGGATGTAATGAAGGCATAGAGCTGAATCGTTCACACCATGCTGGAGTTCATGTTACACTCCCTCGAAATTGAAGCTAGTTTTAGGAGCTTTGACAGCGATTGATCCTAAAACACTACACTTCATACCATATATGCCACCACTGACAGTCTAATCACAATCATTCTCCAGAGTCAGGTTAAAAAGTCCATGAATTAATGATCATATTGTTATGTATATCTTGGTTCATTTCAGTCGCATATTTCCGGGAAATGAAGAAACCTGACATTTATCTCCCAAATACACAATCTACGCCTTAGTTACCACTGAGTGTATTTAAAGTTGATACTGGTGTGTCACTTATATTACTAATATTACTAATATTTCAAGTTATTGCAGTCACTTGTAAACTGAGACACAAGGTTAAAAAAAAGGATTTCTATAAAATGCATTGAAGTTAAAATAGTCAACACTGCTTGACCATGAACACCAACGTCCATGGTTTAAGTCTGGCCAGGGCCCTTTATTGCATGTCATTCCCCGTCTCTCTCTCTCTCTATCCCCTGATTTCCTGTCATCTCTCTACTATCAGCTCACTAATAAAGGCACGACATGCCCAAACAAATATATTGACAAAGAAAAAAACCCTGAATACATCCTGCTGCTGTAACATGACACGAGAACCTGCACTGCCAGGAGCATAATCAAACAAAATACACAATATACACGTGATATGGATAAAATGAGTATTGTACTTATTATCAGAGCATTATCATTACGTTAGGTATTCAAACTTCACCCCCAATCCTTTACATTTAAAACAAATGTACAGTTAAAACGAATGTAAAGGATTAGGTCCTAAATGAAGGTGAATGTTAGCTTACCTCTGAGGGCAGGATGGGCTGGTTACAGGCAGCACATTTAGGCGCCAGGACCCTGGAAGAGTGAGACACACGAAGAAGCAAGTTTTCATAGATTTGTTTGAACTCAACTCAGTTCAGTAAAGACCTGAATTCACATTCACTCTATCCAAAGACTACAAAGGCTACGGTTCATATTTGATGTCCTTCGCCCAACCTTTAAACCTGTTGAGCCTCCCCCCTCTTTCCCTCCTGACTCAGACTAGATTCAAGATCCTGATTCGACTGAGGAGATGCCCGGTTTGCAGATGTGCTGGCTTTCCCTCACACACGTGATTCCCCAAATCCAAAGAAAGGAGTATAAAAACAAAAAGCAAAATGAATTCATTATTTCCACACACATGGCTGGCACCTGGACGTCTGAGGGGAATAACAAAGGGCCTCTCAGTGTGGATGGGCATGACTGTGGCTAAAAGTCAAACACACACTGTATACACAATAAGGTCTGTCTGATTTAATCAGCGTGGAGAACATGTGGGAGCTGCCAGACAGCGATCAGCCATGTGCCTGGCTGTGTTGTACACGCTGTCCCAGCAGGGAGAAGGAAGGCTGGAACTGCTGAGGTACTACAGGTGCTTCTGTTGATAGTTTTTACTGCAGTATCAATTTCCTCACACACACAAAACCTTGATTTCTCACTCAGGCGTTAGAGGCTCTGTTTTTTTCAGAGCATGTTACTGTTGAGTTTGGACGAGAGGAGCCATGGCTGCACGCCACTATTCACACCTCTAACTGGACAGTGATCTTTTCTCCCTCCCTCCCTCCACCCTCCCTCTCCTTTCATCCCTGCCTACACTTCTCATGTGTCCGCCACACGTGGCAGAGAGAAACCCAGTCGACCCTTCTCAACCAGATCCTGCACTAACAAAGGGAAAGTTAAGGGGCTGTGCTGTCATTCAACTTGGAATATGACACCTGGACATTTTTTCCATTGTCACGCTAAACTAACTTAACACAGATAAATCCAGGTCATGCACTCGTGTTCCTTTGAAATACTGTGTAACAAGTGACACTCACCTGTGGTAGTCTTTGAGACAGTAGATCTTATTTTCAGTGTCCACAGTGAAGGGCACTCCGTCAAGGCTCTCATTACAGATGACACAGCGGAAACAGCCGGGGTGGTACGACTTCCCGAGGGCCTGCAGGATCTATAAAGAGAGAAATGAGTGAAGAAAATCAGGACATTAATACCGTATTTCATTCTGCTACTGCTACTTCATATTTCCTCGCTATCTGTATCCAATAAAATTACAATAGTCATAGTTCTTAAAAAATCTTTGCCTTTAGATTTGATGAATTTTTAATGATCCCCGTGGGTATATTGGGTCGTAACAGCAGCTGAGAATAGAACAAAGCTAAGAATAAGCCCACCCAGAGTACTCAGGATAATGTATAACAAGTAATCACACCTGTCAAATACAGTTTAAAGAAAAACACAGCTATTAAATACACATACTATGTCTTTTCAGGCACATTTAAGATAAAAGGCAGATGATATGTTGTGTGTTAATTACAGAAACACGTACATAATGTACAAAATCCATCTAAATCATCAAGTCTAACAGATTTCTGCATGTTAAATGTGCAGATGTGGAGATAAGGCAGCACTCCTTCACCTCTGTCTGCTGGATGTGTAGAAAAATCCTTCATATGCCTCGACACTTCCTGACTTGATCATATGCTTTGTGTGTGTGCGTCTGCTTTGTTTTTACCCATGAGACTGTTTGTGTGTGTGTGAGTGTGTGAGGGAGAGAGAGAGAGAGAGAGAGAGATGCACATGCAGAGCCAATGCTTCCTCCTGAGTCTTTATCCAGATGTGCCCACAGAGAAGCTCATTTAGGGTGAAGTCACTGCTAAGTTTCTGCTGAGATCACCTGGCTCTGACACATACATAAACACACACACACAGACAGAGAAAAACACACAAAAGTACACACAACTGGAGAGTAAGTACACTCACCATGTCCATGATCAGATGTCCACATGCGTTGCACTTGTCTGCAGACTGCTGGAAACCAGAGTACTTCAACAGACAGAGAAAAGACGACGGTGATGTCATTGGAATTTGGTTATTTAATGGATAACTGAAATCTCTGACTCTGCTTCAGACTGAGCACTAAGCAACTCCACATCTCCCAGGCATAATCCGAAGTAGCCTATGCTGTTCATGTATGTGTAGCTGCACTGAAACCAATCCTTAAAACTGCTTTAAAATCACTACTATCCCTCTCTGAGAACAGCACCTCTACAGTCTGTAATTTAAAAAAAATCATAACAGCATTTAGGTGTTTGGACCACTGAACACATTTCTAGAAGGTCTTTAAAGAGGTTTGACATTTAACTGATACAGCATTTGAATCATTCAGCTCGGCTTTGTTGTGTGCTATCTGTACGAGCAGCGCGAGCGAGGAGAGGCCACACTAACAGGCCCGGCACAAGAGCAGACGTAATTAACAGCACACACAGGGAGCAGAGCCAGAGTAAATTTAATTCAGTATAAATTTTGATTTTAATTGAGCAACTAAGAGCTTTTGGTGGAAAGGCAATTAGATGAGGTTTTATACAGACAGTGCTCCTGGGGTAAACACGCACAGAGCGACTTACAGTGTGAATACAAGGAGGAGTTGGGAAAATAATTGTGTTTAATGTACATACTATGGTTATGCATACTGACAGATTTCCATTTTAGCAAAGAACACAGTCATTCTGCAGTGGTGTGAATGGCCTGACCGCCCTCCACCCTATAAACCATAGCAAAGCAGCTTCTCCAGTTACTGACCTCCTTCCAGTCCCACCCAAGGGAGGAAACTGATATGAATCAGCTGCATTAGATGCTAAAAACTGGGCCACAAGGTCAAAGTGTCCAACTGACATTTTGTATTTAAGCTGAAAGCTGACAGATTATAGGTTGTGTTAAAGTGTGTAAGGCACACCTGATGAGTGGCGATTTAAGGAAAAGGTGATGACCCCTTGTTAAAGCTTGGGTAAGCAAAGTCTTTTAGAAGCATTTTTTGTTATATTTGTTGAAATTCTCTTTACATCCAGACAGCA
>NTHP01000076.1:1586829-1603627 GCA_003416845.1 Oplegnathus fasciatus | reverse complement strand
GGGTCATTCCTGCACGCCCCTCTGATGACGAGGATGAGCTGGGGAATGAAAGTAACGAAGAGAGCGGCGATGAGGAGACGGATGACAGCAATAACTGGGGTGAATCTTCTGACTGGACCAGCGAGGATTCTGGGTATGACACCATGTCAGATGAGGAAGAAGATGAAGAGGATGAAAATGGGGACGATGGTGTTGAGGGTGATGAAGAGGATGAAGATGGGGACGATGGTGCTGAGGGTGATGAAGAGGATGAAGACGGGGAAACTGGTGAAGACAACATCAGACCTCTTCGCTTCGAGGACCTGCCATCGCCTTCGTCTGACACCTGGAGCTGCCTCTGGGACGATGGCAGCTCTGAAGAACTGACTCCGTCTACGTCTGGCTTCAACTCCTCCACAAAGAGGAGCAGGGAGGAGAGCGAGGAGGAGCGGGGTCCTGGGAAGAGGCTGAGAAAGAGTTGTGAGGAAAGCCTCAGAGAAGAGGAAAACTCTTCTCCGTCCACGGCTGGCCTGAGGTCCTCCACGAAGAGGAGCTGGGAGGGATGCTGGGAGGTGGCCGCTAAGAGGTCACGGTGGTTTAATGACAGCGACTCAGATTAGGTTTGCCAGTCCTGTTTGCAGCAGGACTGACACTCCAATTGGAGTCGGATCTGGGTTTGGGTTAATCTGGTCTTTGCGTCTGGCAGGACTGGCAGTGCTCTGGGTAGNNAGAAGAAGAAGGCGGAGGAGAAGGAGGAGAAGAAGAAGAAGGAGAAAACTACAGGAGAAATGGCTTTTAACAGGCCGCCAATCAAAGTGGAACACCTGCTGTTTGGAGGTCAGCCTGACCCTGACAACCGTCAGCCAGGTAAGAAACTAAATTCATGTTTTTCTACGTCTAGTTCATGAAGTAACCTACCGAAGAAAACTTTTAAAGAAGGAAAATGAAGATAACTTGTTGAATTTAAAGTGACAGAATATTTGATGGCCTGTTTGAAAAACAGATTGGGTGATACTCGACGTTTTCTCGGTGTAAAATCGTTATTATTTGGTTTAAATGTACTAAAAGTGGCGGGAAATGTGTGGAATAATTTAACAATAGTGTCGTAATTTAAAAACACTGTTATTTTGGTTTGAGGGCATCAGTTTAGTCCAATTTGGCGTCGAAAGTTTGGGGGGGAAAGAACATGGCGACTGGGACATTTTTCGTAAGATGCATGAAATCTCCATGTTTTTGTGACCATGGAGACGATGGAACTGTTCAGAGAACTTTTAGGAGCTGACGTCAGGACGTCAGCACGTGCAGGTGTAAACAAACCAGGGCCTTCTCCTCTGTGTGGACCGCTGAGTTGACTTGATTTAAAATGTATTCACAGCTGTTGTCGGAGTATCGGGTCTCCGGTCTGAAGTTCAGAGTTCATCACATCTGTGAACTGATTTTCAGATGTTCTTTAAACGCATCGTCAGATCCATGTTGTGATGAGCTCGAGGGAAGGAGGAAGCTGAAGTGAACTGCACGTGTCTGACTGTTGTTGGACAGAGAACAACAACTGTTGTGTTTAACCATCAGTTTATTCTCATTTAGGACTCTTTCACTTGACATGTTGTTGCTAACACTGAAATGTATTTATTGATCCGAGTGGTGCTTTAGTGCTTTGTCATGAAACTGGACGTGCTGCGTCCAGGATGCCACCGTCTCCTGCACGCGTGCAGTGGAACAATAATAATAATAATAATAATAACAATAATAATAATGTGCAGAGAAGCTCAGACGTGTGTGGTTATTCTGGAGAAGTCTTGTTGTTGGTTGCGCATGACTTAGTCAGAGTACTCAAGGTTCAGTGTGCGTAATTACGCACGCAGGTTTGTGCGCGTCAGACTGGTTGGTTACATCAATACATTACAGAACTTACTGCAAACCATTGGGGTNATGGAGACTGGCGTCATCTTGCAAACACACAGTTCACAGTGTCATGACAGTGTCCTCTTCTAACTCACTGAAGGTCTGTTCACACGTTTTGTCTCCTTCCACATTAACTGTGATGTGATGTGATTGATTGAATTGTGATTAATTGATTTGGATAAATTTGATTGTGTTGAGTTCAGGAAAAAAGAGACATTAGTGCTGCACGTGAATGTGACTAAATCTGCCTGAATACAACCTTATTCTCTTCATGTCAGTCATCATATACAGTATAATTATATGATGTCAGTATATTTACATGCTAACAGCTAAATAGTCGTAGCTGTTGTTAATAATATGAATACATTTGTGTGATTCATGTTATATTAGAAATGGTCAAAGATATGGTGTTCATATGTGAAACTCTTGTGCACAGCGACCTGTGATATTAACAAGCTTCCTGTAAACTATTGTTGGAGGAGAGGAAATAGTTTTCAGCATGTGGGGTCTCGACTTTTGTGTTGTGTGCAAATGTTTGAGAACTGCCTTCTTCATATCATGTGTCAGAGGAGTGTAATCAGTGGAGCACCGTACGCATGTGTCACTATCTGTATTTTACTCTGTACACACTGATGGCGCAAAGCAAATGTTGTTTTTATAAGTGTGATGTCAAATATTGAAAATGTGAACAAGTTGCAATCGTTTTTGGTTGTTTGAATGTGGAGGAAGCATACAGTGGATATTTTTTGAGACTTTTGTGTGACTCCTCTTTGTCACATGTCCAAAATCAGAAATGTGTCCGTTACTTTGTCTTGTAATGCCTCTGTTTGGTCCCAAATAACTGTAGGTGTGTGATGTCGTCTTGTTTTCCCTGAAAAAACCCGGTTTGTCTTGTTCGTGATTCAGCCGTCATGTTGGTGCTTATAGGCGGACTGGACGAGGCAACCAAATATATATTTTCTATGAGGTAAGGTGAAGGTAAGAGTTTGTGAAGTTGTGACGGTGCGTTCTCCACTGTGGTCATGTGTTGGAGTGTGTGTTGGGATCTGAATCAGGATCCAAAGAAGAGCCGTTTGATGTGTGTCCTTCATCACCTTCTCATATAAGTGAAGTGGTCTGGCATGAACACAGTTATCTGTCAGAATGAGAAGCTTACTGCTTATTTCACATGAGACATGTTTGTGTGTGTGTTTCGTCTGTACTCTTCCCGCCATTTTGAAGTGGGCGGGGCTGCGTTGGAACAAGGTAATAATATAATATAATATAATATAATATGATATAATATAATATAATATAATATAATATAATATAATATATATATATATATGATATAATATAGTATAATGCTATTATTAATACCATAATAACATTATATACAATATAATATACATAAGTCCTATACTATAATTCTATCCAGTATATGTAATAATATAATTATTATACATAGTAATAATGTCACGGTCACATGGTAGTTGTTTGTCCTGTTGATTGGTTGCCCTGCGGGTTGTGAGCCGTCAGTGTACAGCTGTGACGTAAGAGGAGTGAGGCGACGCTGCGGGGGACGAGTGGGACTCAGCCTTCATCCTTCTGAAGAGTCAGCGACTGATGGTGTTTGTTACATGTTGTGGCCTGTTAGCAGGCGGCGTAGCCACGAGGCTCAGTGGTAATCACTTCCGCAGCACTACCTGTGCCGTGACAATAATATCATTATAAATGTAGGAGATATATTCAGGCCTGGTTCTAAGAGATCCTGATCCAGGTCTGATTACATCTGTATCGCTGCTCCTTTGTGTCGATGGGAGCCAGTTGAGGTGTTTGACTGAAATATGTCGACTGGCTCCTACATGTGCCGCGCTGGCCTGAGGTTCAGTGCTGACAGAAAGGATCAAATTAAACAGTAACCCTGAAATGAATGGAGGAGGCTAACACCTGAGCTGCTGCCATTCACATCATGTGGGGAACAGGTAAGTACAAGATTCTGACATGAACAGGAAGTGACCGACAGTAGTCTTTGATATAAAGAACCAGGAAGTGATGTTAGCTGACACATGATGTACCTGCTAATTCATTTAATATCACTTACTAAGTTAAAGATGACTCACTCTTTTCTACTTTGAGTTCCGCTTTGTATTTACTGAGGTGAAGATGACTTTAGGAGACTCAGGTATGGAAATCATTAATAACATTATCAAAGTCATGCAGGTGGCTGTAACTGGCAGAGGTACGCTCATAATTAGTAACAACATGAACAAAATGTGGCTGTAGCAGACAAAGTCTTATTATCACTATTGATGAATAACTCACTCTGTTGTATTTATGTGTTCCCTCAGCTGCTGCCACCGGCTGACCCCGAACACCGTCCAGAGGTGAGAAGGGGAGCTGAGTGTCCTCCGGCCAGTATACAGCCGCTCCACCACCAAGACCCCTGCAGTGCCTCCCTGTGGTGACACGTGGTAACTGCAGGGGATCTTGGAGCAGCTTTTGGCCCCACAGGTGCAGAGAGAAGACGGCGTGGAAGACCCAGACTCAACTTTCCCACAGTGCATCCACAGTTTCCGTGACGACGGAGAAGAACTGCTCACACCCGACCATATGAGAGGACAAAGGACAGGATGGAGAACATGTGGTGTTTCAGTCAACAAAGTAAGTTTATTCAGACTACAAGAGGAGCTGTAGTGACATAAAGTTGTGATTAACTACAGTTAACATGACACACTGCATGTAGATGATGTTTGATGATATTATTTACAATATTCATGAGTTGTTTTGATGTCAGGGCAGGACTCCTGTGTCTCCTGAGGGTGGATGTCAACCAACCCATCATCCCAGGAAGCTCCGGTACCACAGCAGCCCACTGAGCACACTGAACACCTTTCAGCACCACCCCCACCACCACCACCACCCCCAGCAGTCAAGAGGATGAGGAGGACGAGCTCGACAGCAGAGATGTTTCAGTTGACTGAGAAAGTAAGAAAGTTGGACTCTTATGTCGAATCTAAAAGTCTCCAAAGTGACATAAAGTATTGATGAGCTGAAGTTAACATGACAAACTGGATGTAGATGATATTTCTTATTATCAGCTTCTTATCAGCGACCGTCTTTAATAACATCATAAATATTCATTATTTGTTTTCAGGTAAATGATCCCAGGAAGCTCCGTCACCACGGCAGCCCACTGAACACACTTCTGCTCCAAACCAGACCCCCAAACCAGAGCGTCAGCAGGTAGAAGAAGACCACAGCCCCAGTCAAGAGGATGAAGAGCAGCCTAAACTGACCTGCGCAGATGAAGCTGTCGCCGTGTGCTTCCTGTGTGGCGGCAGGTTTGTGAAGCTGCTCACACACACTGAAGAAGCTCTCAGCATCTGCTCGCCTCCATGTGCAGAAATCAAGACGCTCCAGAAACAGACAGTGACAGCTGAGACTGAACCACAAACAACATGAAGTGGAAAAAGTTCAACTCAGATGTTTCAACTACAGAACAAACACGACCTCACTTCATGTTTTAGGTCATGTTTTTATCTGAGTGTCCACTTCATCAGCATCCAACTGCATTTCATAGAAAAAGAACAAAGTTTATTTCAAGTTGTAAGAAAAGCTTTTCTATGATGTCACATATTTAAAGCTAAAGTCTGTCACTGCAGGACATCTGACAGTCTTATATGTCTTACATAGTGATGTTAAGAGACTGTTGTGATATTTATCATGATATTAACTTTGTCCATATCATATACTGTATATATGAGTGGTTATTATTGTTTACAGGCACTATTTTATATCATTATTTTGCCTCCAGTTGTTTCCATGTACTTTGGGGCTGTGCAGTAACTTCCTACAAACATTATTTGTCCTTTTCAACTTTGTTTGAGCTTGAATCCAATAAAATGGACTCTATGTAACATGATCCAGTGGTCTGTGAGGTCCTTCACCCTCAGTGATGTTGGTTGACATGAAGCTTCTTAAATACTGAATCCACTGCAGGTGTCACAATATTTGTACTGGTTAAAATGCTTCCACACAACTTCTCCAGCAGTGTAGGGTATAACACGTCCATCACCAGCAGCCTGAGTCATCTGGATCACTTTGTAACCCAGAAGAAACAGGAATCGTACCGGAGGCTTCATTCACTGCAACACGTCTGTCAACACACCAAACCTTTCTTTACACAAATGTGTGGAGAAATCCATCAAGGCTAACAGGAAGTTTACAAACCACATGTTGTATCTACATATATATCATTTATAATATGTGTCTATATGAGGCTCATACAGCTTCCAGGTGTGTGTGTAGTGTAAATCACAGCTGTCACACACACTGAATCAGTTACAGATGGATCTCCAGATTCAGAGTGCAGGTTTCACTCAAACATAAAGGCTTTGTTGGAGAAGAGCTCACAGAGCAAAGTAGAAATGTTGTTTTGGTGAAACACTGATGATCAGGACAGAGAAGTTCTTCATCTCCTGTTTCTACTGAAGGTTTCTGGTCCTACATGGAACACCAGATATGTTCTGCTGCTCATGTGCATCATGTGCATATATGTTCAGTCATACAGGAAAATATATTCACACATTTGCTGATGGGTCAGTTTTCTAAATATCTTTGACACACAGCTGATATTAAACCCCATCAGATTTTTTCATTAAGGGCTGAAAATCCACAAATTCAGGTTCCTCTCACTTTAATTTGAACAAAGTAACCAGAGGAATCATACAATTAAGTCTGATTTATGATCAAGTATTAAAATGACCTCATAGCAATGATACCTAAACTTCAGGAGGGTTTGTTGACATTTGAATTATTTAAACATAATGAAATCATTTTGTGCACAGTGTCTTTGAGTTCAACTATTCCCACAAAAGTGTTTTTTTCAGCTACATAAATGTATTGAAGCTGCCCTTGATGAACTACTATGACATGTTTCCAGCAATCTTCTGTCCTTTGAAAAGAGGTTAAATCAAAATCTACCCAAATTCCACATGTGGAAATTAATGTTGCCAATAGTTAAACTTACAATACATAAGCCATCATGGCACACCCTGTCAGAACACTTTTATATCAACAAATCTACAGGGAAATACAGCAGAATGTTAGAGTAACATTCAAAATGGAGACAGATGGAAAATTGTATATAGGCCAGAGAAAATTAAAAATTTGCTATTGGACATCAGGATGAAAAAAACAAAAAACAAAAACACTTTTACAGGAAGTCAAATGCACACTAGACCCTTTTAGAAACTTTCAAGAAAATTAAGGGACCATTACAAAACCGTTTTGGTACACTGGAGACGTTACAAAGCACCAGTGTTCAACCTGTGTGGCGTTCAGGAGTGGAGCTTCAGATTGAGGGTCAAAGCACATTTTCCCCAAAGACTGGCCTCATTTTCCTTTAGCCCAGTCCTGATTTAAAATCACAGTTTTGAGAAGTGTTCAAACACTTCCATCGCCACAGGAAGCAACTGAGGTGGTTGAAGTGATTGGCTCCGAGCACAGCATCCGTTTGTAGACTGACAAAACTGGTTTTAAAGGTAACAGCACTGCCAGTTCTGGCTTGAAGAACTGAAGTCTGTGACAAGGGAAACCCACCGTTGCACACTAGGCTGCAAACATGTTAGTGCAACCGGCTTATTTTCAGTAAGCTATTGTAGTTAGAAAAGAAAAAAACCTTGGGAATTTCATATTGACATTTTAAATGAAATCACCTTGATAGTCCAGTTTATCAGAAGCTTTTGTTCCAAGTAGATGTTCAGAGCTGCAAGTTGTTAAGACCTTTGTGTTTGCAGAGGATTGCCAACACAGGGCATTCCAATACTGTCTGGTTTTAAGGAACCATCTTTGCAACACATCTTTTATGCACTAGATGGCACCAAGCCTACATAGATATGCACACATGCTGTGGCACTCACCACACAAGAGGTAAAGTCATGACACAAACCCAGATTTAAATCAATCATTTTATTTCAAAACATTAAAGACTCATCCAAGAACACCTGCTGCACCTATTGGAAGAACGACACATTAGAAACAGAGGCTTAAGCACATAGAAGCAAGCAGCAAGAAATGGTGAATACTCACCTGTTAGTGTCCCTGACGTGGCCTCATCCTCTTCCATTTGCTCGCCTGATGAACACTCTGGACCTGTGGCTTGTAGGACGCAGTCTGCTGTGAAGGAGCCATGTAGGTCTGCTGTGGCTTCCCGCCGCTCTCTTCCTTCTGGTCAGCGGGGTCTCTCAGCCGTCTGATAGCGAAGCCGCCGAAGCGTTGCGGGATGCTGTGGGTTCTGGTTGGGGCGAAGCGCTGGCCAGAGGTTCCCGCTCCGCCGCTCCCGGAGGCAGGGAGGTTGCGAGCTCCCTGGGTTGAGGTTCTGCTGTTCCAGGATGCTTGGAGAGAGCTCGGACTGCTGGGGATCTGCTCAGTGGAGGTGTAGCTGGGTTTGTAGCTCAACCTCTGATTTGTGGGCTTCTCTAGACTGCGTGGCTGGAAGCCAACAGGAGCATTGTGTTTGTTGGACACTGGAAGAGATCGGCTGTAGCTTCCTTGGGCATTTCCTCCAGTCCCAGGAAACAGTTTGCTTCGGTATGGTTTTCCAACCTCAGTCTGGCCGGGGTTGTTTCCAATTCTCCCATTTTGAGGCGATGACAAATGGGAGGGTGTGGATGCTTTGGCGCTATGATGTGAAGACACTCTCCTAGCACGGGCACTGGCTGATGTCTGCATCCGTACAGGGTTTCTCTGCGACGTAGGAGCAACTGCGCTAAACAGGCTGGAAGACTTCACAGAGGGAGAATTGCCTCTTTGGCCATAGTAGGCTGTTTCAGCGGCAGCACTGGGAAATTTCTGTGCTGCAGACTGGTGGGAGGCCGAGGTGAAGGAGTAGCTTGTGCGAGGACTCAGAACAGATGCAGAACTGCTGGACAGATACTTGCTATCACGCGGTGTACCCTGCTGAATAGGCCAAGTTCTCTTCTTGCTGATATCAGTGAGGTCATTCCGGTTCTGACTGTACTTACTCAAAGAACTGCCACTCGCAATAGAAGCAGAAAGGCTAAAGGACTGCTTTTTTGGCACCTTTGCCTGATTCGACTTACTCATTTGCCAGTTAGGTTTTGACACAGAGCTGCTCTGCGCAAACCTGACTGACGCGTAGCCACCTTGAGCTGGCTGTGAAACAGTTTGTTTGTAGCCACTACTGGAGAGTCCCTTGCTATAACCACTGCTAACTGCAGTCTCTGTGTTGAGGCTACTGCTCTGGGCTGAGCCTGGAGAAACTGAGGACCGTCTGAGTTGATTCTGGAGATAGCTGCCACCAAGTCCACTATCCTGTTGTGAGAAGCCAACATATCTGTTGCCGTTTTGTTTCTGGAAGCTCTGAGCTGCAGGAGAAACGACAGCATAAATCCACAGGTAGTGAATCACAGCGCTAAGTGACAGCAGCACATGTGTTCTGCTCACCTTGTGTAGCCCATAAACAGCGCACATGTTCTGCTTGAACTAAACAAATCAGCAAGATCCTGCACAGAAGATGACACATCAAGGTCAGAAGAAATGGGACAACTCAACACATACTTAGAATAGCTGCAAAAAAACTTACCCCAAATGAACTCCACAAGCCATTTCTGTGTGCCAAAGCGTGCAGCCCAGTCAAAGCAACAGTAGCCCACCTGCCCTGCAGCTACTTGCTCTGCATGTGTGCAGCGGAGAGAGAGCATTTATTGCAACCTGCATCCAATCACTGCTTAATGAACTGATTGTCTACAGGTGTCTGCTGTTGTGGTTTCAGGGTGACTCTGAGAGAAGAGTTCTGTTCATTGTCTTAGTTTCTGCTACCTCTCTCTGCTCTGTGCTCTAAAATCCAGTGTTTATATGCAAAGAACTGCAGGGTAAAAGCTTTATTTTGCTAGAGAGAGCTTTTTTCCACACACACATATAGTAACAGTTAACAGCTTTTGCCTGCTTTGTTACGCTGCGATCTCTCTCTGCATCGAGGCTGACCTTGAGAAAGATCATGTTAGTCTTGATGGCCTTGTTAACAATATTAATGATTCCTCCTGTGCCCCCCTGACGCTGAATAGACCCAGGCGGCACACTGCAGTAATGATGCAGTCGACCCTAACTGTGACAAACAACACGTCACGATCAGCACGCCTCCACCTTCTGTTTGCACAATATAAATCACATACTGTGATACCAACACCACAATCTCCACATCCTAAATCTCCAACTTCATTTGAATTATTTTGCTCAGGTGCAACTGTGGGAAATGATGAACAAAACGCACAATGTCATACCTGCATGTGAGTGTGATATCATCAGCTTCCTCTGTCTGACTGATCTGTGACCATGTGGGACGCTCCACATGAAAACGACCCCTTACACGGTCAGTGTAGGTGACACACACACACACACACACACCGAAAACACACTCCCTGGTAGTCTGGCAGGTGTGAATCTTCATCCCAGACTGTGCTTGGCCAATAGTGCTCATTAGTGACACTCCCCTGCTGCCAGAAGAAGCATGATGCAAGTGCACGACAAGTGGGCGACAAATGAATCTGTCCCTCTGTCCCACTTTCCCCAAGTACCGTACACGCCGCCATCAGGTGCACTTCTTAAACCCAGAGTTATTAAAATGTACAATCTTATTTTGCATCTTTTAGGGTCTTGAATGTTCGAGCCAATGTAAGAGCCAGAGCGGCGGTAGCAAATTTCCTCCTCTCCGCCGTAGGAGGGAGTGACACCTCGCATGCGATGACCAGATGAGTGTGGTGGCTTAGATCAAAGACACAATTTCCTGTCAAAGGAAATAGCGCAGAGGAATTTTTTTTTTTCAGGCACAGTTTCCTCCTTTCTGAATTCTTTCCATTACGCTTATCAACATTCGTATGAGTGAAAGCAAGTGAAAGTCCTCCATTGTAATCAGCAAAAACATTCCTGATGACACAGGCGTTATAGGAGGCCGGCTTTAAAAAAAACCGTACACAAAACATGGAAGGGTGACATAAATCGGACGGTAAAGGATCTATTCATCAAAGTAGGTGACTCTTTTCTCCATTTGAACTCAAAATCTGCCTGCATCATGTCTCAAAAGTGCCCACTCTCTGCCTTAATGTTGATCCACGCAGAACAGAGTGCCGCTCTGACAAAGGAAACACACCGTTCGATCCACACAGACCCCTGACCTGTGGACAAGTGGGGGGGGGCACAGGCTCATTTGAGGAGCCTCTCTCCTGTAAAGGTCACATTGTGTCAGGCTCCGCTCTGCTCATGAGCTCCCTGCGTGCGGAGATAGATTTGTATCTGCGTGTGCAGGACCGCGACAGGGGTGTGATGGAGGGCAAGGCGAACACAGCATCGTCATCTAATTTATGTGCAGAGCTGTGCAGGACGTGGGGACATCTGTGAGAAGGGTCACAGTCTACACTGAGTCATCTGAATCTGAAAACATACCTTTTTCTCCCCATTTTGGCTTTCCACCCACACCAAGCCTACAGTCCTTTACTTTGCTTTAATTTGAAAAACTACAGCTTCATATAAAATATTCCAAACTCAAGCTTTACTTACTATTTTTTTGGCGCAGATCAAACTTGCATAAGTGTATGCAACTACACTTTTGGTCATTTTCATGTTTTAAAGGATAGGACTGGCGTTCTACATTCTATATTTTCTATATTATTCTATAAAGACCAAGGAGTGTGAGATTGAGTCAAAATAAACTACCGTGTGTGTGTTCGTGGTAATGAAGGAACATGTCACAGTGCAACAGTGTTGCTCATTGCTGTGATTTCAGTAGTTTTTGGACAACAGTGGAGCCAGTAGGATCAATTCTTGTTGGTTCTTGGTCTGCACTGATTGATTTTTGGAAACAAAACATCGATATATTTTCACCTTTTAAGTAGACATGGCAAACTTGTGAATAAACAGTTGCTTATTTACACATCCAGCACAAACAGAGCAACATTAGCATTCATTTGGACTTTTGGTTTCAGGTGGCCTGGTAAATAGTTACTCACCTCTTAGCTCCTGTTTTGGTCTCTACTGACTCCTGAGAAAAATGTCTCTCTCTTTAGCTGCTAAACGCTCCACTATGTTCACCAGCTAGTTTCTAAGTGTGTCTGCCTGCTGGTGCTGGGCTGGTACAGTGTACAATGGGTTTATGTCTGCCGTGGCTCGAAACAACACTGATGAAAACCGAAAGTATGAGCTGAAAGATGCTGAAAAGCACATTAGAGCTGAGGGGAACTGCAGTGGTAGGTGACTATTACATGCGGGTGACACCTTTCACTTTACACATAGTCGTTTGACCCATTGTTAATATAAAAATATTGATTATAGCAGCAATAGTGCAGGATCAGAAGGTCATCTGTGAGTGTAGAAAATCTACCTTATGAATGAACCCTATGAAACCAGGCTCCTGGAAAACTAAAACCCTTCCCAAAAATAACATTTTCTAGGTTTAGCAGTTCTCAAAGGAAGGACTATTTGTTGGGAGGGACCCACATGATATCTGATGCTGATGCTACAGTGAGAAGTTTATTATTCTTTATCATGCAAGGTGTGACAAGCAGTGCTGGTGGAATTGTATAACCCTGTAATGGAGTGTCCTCATCCAAAGCGAGCAGCATCATCTCCTCAAAGTCCTTCATGTAACAAGATGATGTGAAGTCAGAGAGAGACAGTCAGCAGATGGCGTCTCCTCTCCGGAAGAATCCACCCTTTGACCTCCGAACCGTTCTTCTCCTTCTGACCAATCTGGTGCCTCATGTCCCCGTTGGGTGCGCTGGGCCCCCTCCCGCTCCGGCATCTGGTCCAACATTTGAAATAATGAAGGTAATAATAATGAGCTTAAGTCTCCTCCCTCCAGGAAGGCGAGAGGTCAAACTACCTATGGAGAGTTCACACCCAACACATTCCACGAGCAGCTCGAGGATTCATCATCAGAAAGGCTGCACTCTCTCCACTTCAGTTTACTACTAGCATTGTTCTGAAGCTAAAGGATCAGCCCAGTTTATTCAACTTTGGTCTTTTGTTGTAGTTTTGGTCATTATTTCAATTGGTTAGGATAACATAGTTCTCACCAAAGTAATAGCTGAGATCTGGGAACATGATTACATCAGTACAACAAAGCCAATGACAGTGAGTACCTTAATGTAAGTAATAATCACTCATTGTACAGGAAAACTGTTACGGCAAGTACGGTACGTCAGAGTTAAACCAGGAAGTCTGTAAACTGTGAAAACACCAAAACCATCTCAACCAAATAGGTTTGGCCTGGTGGTTTATTTAAAAATCTGATCAACTGACTGCTCATGTTTCTTACCAGTTTTGACTTTTTTTCAGTGCCGTTCCCAAATCTTCAACAATACACTGTATATAGTGTAGTATGTTACTATTGCTGATAGGAGTGATGGCCAAAAATACAAAACTTAGTTGTCATAAAACCAGAATCGTCCTTTATGCCTGTTATTTTTAAAGCTGCATTATCTTTTTTTTTTTTTTAAACTTTGGCTACCATGTTTGATCAAATTACTTCCTGTTTACACATCCAGCGAACACAGAGCAACATTAGCATTTATTTGTAATTGTGTTTCTGGCCACCTGACATTTGTAAGTACTGACTCTCTGTTTTTGGTCTCCACCAACTTCTGAGAAAAATATCTGGCTGCTCCTCTAAATGCAAAAGCTAGTCGCTAACCGACTGCCGTTTGGTGCTGGGCAGGTGGCGTACAGTGAGTTTATTAGAACTTTTTTGCTGAAAAACAGCTGCTTGCTGTGGCTAAAAACAAGGTCAATGAGACCGGTAAGGCTGGACCAAAACAGTCAATTTGTGGGCAAAACAATACGCTGAAAGAAGTTAAAATGCTCCATATAACTAAGGGGAAGTTGGCTGTGGGTTCATCACTATGAGCAACAATTTTCTCCTTACACCCATTCGATCCATTGTTCGTACAAGAATATTGATTACTGCAGCTTTAATATTCTCACAAAATATCTGTGACTGTAACTGGACTAAAACCTCGGGGGGGGGGAAACATAGCCAGAAATAAATGAAGTCATTGTATATGAACCATTGTGGGTCTACTGAAGGGGGATTTGATCCCAAGTGTTTTCAAATGACTCCTGTTTCCAGCCGGACTATTGTATTTGCCCGCCTCTCTGCTCAATTCCAACCCAACTCATTGATGCATGAAGCAGATGATGAAGTAGTGCAGGAGTTGTGAGTATCTTGTCCTTTCTTTAAAACGGGTCAAGGCCATTTATAATCAACCAGCAACACAGGCTTTATTCCTTTCTTCTGAGGGGACCAGAGGAGAGACTCTTTATAATGAATCATGGTGAATCATTCATCTTCATACTGTGTTGTTGTCTCCGCAAGAAGAGAAAAGTGTTACCTTTAATTTAAATTTCAGCAGCTGAAGTGAGCCTCAGCTTTAGGTGCTCATTCAGAGTTTGAGAGAATGAGGCAGGATGGGACGCAGGGAAATATGTTTCTCTAATTGAAAACTCCCTAACCTCATCCTCCTATAAACAACCACAGCAACAACAAAACAAAACTTCTGACAAGCCACATGGATCGAGAGACTGATTCGTGGCCAGCTGGAGGACAGGAGAGTCCACAACAAGGCTTCAGGACACTCTCTGCTCTGAGGCCCAGAGGAGGGGAAGTTGTGTGGGAGGTGGTGGTGGTGGTGGTGGGGGGGCTATAAAGCCTGACAGAGCCGTGCTGTTGCTCCGTTTACAGTTGTAGTCAATTCGAAGATCAATGGAGACACGGTCATGAAGACTTCAGAGGGAAGCTGCATTGTTGCGGCGGAGTGTTTTACATGAGCCTTCCTTTCATACGAGACAGGACTTTGTTGAGAGCATTTGTTTCTCATTTTCCACGGGTCTGGGGATCCATTGCGGTTATGCACCAAGAGGCAAGAGGTTTTTGTTTAAATTTCCAGAGCATAAAGGATCCCATTATGACATGTGAACACATACATGTTGTACAAACTCTGTGGTGAACATGCCCAAGTGGGACTGATAGATTATACAATTAAACGCAAATCAAATCCATTTGTATTGTGAGTTTTATTAAAGTCGAATTGAAATGTGAATTCTCTTCACTTTTTGTCTGAGGAAATTTAAACTCTAATTAAAGCTGCAAGCAGCGATGAATGGGCCGTCGCACCCTCGTGCATGTCTGGGGGAGCAGCAGCCGCGACGCTTTCAGCGGAGATCGGTTGACTCTGAAATTGCAAAATAGGAGGAGCTTGTGAAAGCAGAGCGCCTGTAAATGGCCAAATGTGCTGTCATTTCCTGTTGCCAGTAGGTGGCGCTGTGGCTATGATTCAAAATTGGCCTGTAGATGTTTTCAGGGTGGGAGTCTCATCAAGCGTGTGAAATTTGGAAGAGATCTGACATGCGGAGTGGTGTTTCTTTTTTCATGTCGGAACATCAAAATCCGCCGTGCTGTCACGGCCTCGCCGTTTTGAGGAAAACTCACGATCAGCACAACTTTTCATCGTTAAGGTCTTTGGATTGCATCGCCCAGATTTGAAGGTGATGTGGTTAGTTCTCTAGGAGGAGTTTGTTCAAGTATGACCCCAGAAATGGCTTCACTTTGCGAAAAAATTGCACAGTAAATTTAAAATGGCCGTCTTCCTGTTGGACTTAGGGTATGGCTCCAAGAGACTGTTTTTTAAGTCGGGAGATGTTACATCTGCCTAAATTTCTTACATCTAGTTGAAACATACTGCAACTATTGTTATATAGCTATTACTGCTATTATGCAGACTTTTTCAACGAGCCCACATTGCGTTGTTTATACACCTTGAGCGATATAAGACATTTAACATGGAACATTACGGAAGACCCATCATACTGTTTGTAATCCTCTTGGAATAGTGTTGTGTTAGCTGTTAGCATTTGCTTGTTCTCTAGTCCTGTTGTGGGAGCCTAAAGGCAGATGACCTGCCAGTCAAAACTACCAGCAGCTAGTATAGACCTCCTGTAGGCTCAGCACTCTGCATGCCACCCAGTAACTCAACTCACAACACGAACATTTTACATTTATGGCGTGACGGAGTGCTGACATCACAGATGGGACTAAGCAATGACCAACGGCGTTTGGCCTGCAGCTGGTCTCAAGTCTGTCTGTTGGAACTGAAGCGATTCTCACAAATTATTTTTAGCGTCCGTCCACACAGATATTGTACAAATCAAATTACTCATAAATTCATGATCACTAATGTAGGGGGCGCTATCACTGCAAACTGTAAATAATTAATGGTAATTACAATTTGGACCAAATAAGTGCATCAAGGATAAAAATAAAATCAAAATTTTAACTTCAGATTGACTTTTAAATAGATAGTGATGTCAGAAGGAAGAGAGACTATCTGAATATAGTTTTAACAAATACTATAAATCAGGTTTGTGTGTGTGTGTACATACTGTAAACTATGTGTGTTTAAGTGCTTGTCAGCTCCAGCCTTTATGAAAGTGATAAATGGGGGGCCAGTTAGCTTTAATGGGTAGTTGGGCCAGCTGTACCAACTCCTCCTCGCTTGCATCCTCTGGCAAACACAATTAGTCACATTGATCAAGTGAGCAGCAGAACAATGGGCGATACCCCACTGGAACCACTTCTGTGGCAAGTCGCCACCTTCGCTGACCAGACCGGTTGGACATGATGGATAGGCGACACAGAGGAAGCTGGGCGAATGAATCCACATATAAGTTCCTTGTTAAAAGAAGGAAAGGGAAGAGAGGGGAGACTAGACTTTGTTTCACTGCTCTGTGCATGGTTTGGTTTTTACCAAATGTAAAGCAGATGATCGCATTTAGTGATGGCAAATGTAAAATATGACATGGGTCCACAGTTGAGAGAGAGACAGCTGTATTTGTCATACCAATGCCAGCGGAGGAGTGGGGGGGG